>OZ012687.1:52302319-52312319 GCA_963942565.1 Maea johnstoni | reverse complement strand
ATCCTTTCCCAATTGTAAGCAAGCTTATAAGAGCCTTTGTCGTAGCAAGTCTCATTCTTTTCCCAGCAGGGGCGGATCCAGGATTTGAGAAGGGGGGGTTCGATGTAATTCCGAAAAGTGACACTGGTGGCGCCACAGACAATTTCTGAAAACACCACCTGGGGTCAACTAAAGAAAACTTAAAAAAACAAGGGGTTCAATAAGAGATATTACAAAACATGTTATGGATTATCAGTGAACTTTTAGTTGAATTGCCATATATCTTAATATTTATCAAATGCAAACTCAGATTTGGGAGTGGCTATATTGCCTACTGTTTTGGTCACCAGATTGTATGGACCTCTTGCACTTTCAAACATTTAAAACATGGATTTTACATTTTGGAGAGGTTCAACAATATGTACATCCTGGGGATAAGGGTAAGAATATTTTTTAGTTTGCCTAATTGATGTTAGCATTATTGCGATACGTGTATTTGGGGGAGGGTGGGTTCAATTGGAGACAGACTAAGCAACAGTTATGAGAGCCATTCAGTAAATATCCCCTTTACTGCTGGTCTTATTCACAAACCAACAATTTCAAGTTTGGGTAAAGGTGAAATAGGTAAATAACATAGTTATTCATTATCCTTTTTTTCATTTTCAAGGAATATACGTACGCCTGAAAAAGTAATTTGTTGACGTTTCCTGGACCTTTTCTAGGGTGACAGCACAATTATATGGTCTACCATCGTGTACTTTTTATACGTTTCAAATATTCTACCCTGTAAAGTGTGGGAATAATAATAATATGAGCTTATAATGTGCTGCATTTTCCAATTTCCGAGATTTTGAAGTCCCAAATTTTAGGTCAGCCCTAGCACGTTTAGATCTTCGTATAAGGCTATAGGTCTCCGGCATTAACAGATAAATCAACTAGACATTGCCAGTCACATAAGGGGTTATTAAGTGAAATGGCGCTGGAAAGACATGTATGTTAGCATAGAAGGCATGTCCAGCCAGTCTTAACTTAAACCCAAACTATATGCTCATTGCTAACATCCAGTCAGTTAAACATAGTCAACAAATAACAATATAGTACTAAGGTACATTTCTAGAGTGACATCACCTTTATTATTGTAGTATTTGGACCATAAACCCTGATATATTATAATTATGTTTAAATGTGGTTATTCATATGTCTGTATTGACAAACAATTTATTCAAAACGGGACGCAGGTCCAGAAAATACAGTAGATCAATGTTCCGTTATTTTCCAGTTGTCTCTGGCAGGACCCCTCTAGTGTGCAGTCATTCGTGGTTAGCCTAGTAGCGGTTAGGTGTTCTTTAAAGGATTTGCAGGAATCAAATGATCTAAGTTTAAGAGGTCGGCGAACCCCCCTAAAAATGACACTATTCTTAGCCTGCAAATCAAACACCTAGAATCTGTCTGTTAACAGCAGATAATTCCCTAAAACGGCCAGCCCCTGTCTGACACCAATCAGTCTGTCGCCTCCTCGAGGCCTGGGGAAACAAAGGAAAGAATTAAATTGCAATTGGTGGCCAAGGCAGGAAAAACAACTAGTTCTTATGCGTGTCCACAGATGGCTTGGTGATGCAAAGTGACTCACCAGTCAGAGGGGGTTCGTCGAAAGACGCGATACTTATATATATACATATATATACATATATATATGTGTATATATATGTATATATATATATATATTTACATATATATATATATATATATATATATATATATATATATATATATATATATATATATATATATATATATATATATATATATATATATATATATATATATATATAGATGGCGTGATGCAAAGTGACTCACCAGTCAGGGGGGGTTCGTCGAAACACGCGATACTTATATATACATATATATATGTATATATATATATATATATGTATATATATATATATATATATATATATATATATATATATATACACACATATATATATTTATATATTTATATATATATATAATATATATATATATATATATATATATATATATATATATATATATTTATTTTACGAAAAAAATGCAAAATTAAAAAAAATAATTTATATGTCCTCTTTTCGGAAATATTAGAAACGGAAACACCAAAAATTGAGAAATTAGGGAAAATTGTCACATGGAAAAATTAGCCATTTACAGTATATCATAAGGTTTGTTTCTATTGCTGGGGAGAAGTTTGTTAGGTATTGGACTAGTAATCAGTAGGTCGCTGGTTCAATTCCCAGCTTGGGCACTTTGGTCTGTCCTTGGGGACCCAGTTCACCCAGCTGAAAAATGGATACCTAGCATTAATAAAACTAAAATAAACCAAATACCTTTACTCTACCGACCCTAATTTTTGGCCCCAACCCTAATCTTAAAAAAGCAAGGCAAAAAATTGTAACTGCCTCATATTCATGCATGGCATACAAAAGAAATTGAAAAAGGAAAGAAGAAAACATCAAATATCAGCATATGATACTAGTTCAGTGGATTTAAATATATCTAAATACCCCACTACTTAAGATACTGCTATTTTGCTTTTTCGTTTATATATAATGCAGCATGGAGGAGAGAGAAAAATACTCTATTCTTCCGATTAAGCGGACATGCCCAAATAAGCGCACAGGGCCTATTTTTCACGGTTAGATGGGGAATGGCCAGCGCAACTGTCATGAAAAACTCGTAAAACTTCCCCCCAGAAGAAGTAAGAAAAGCGAAATCACATACCAAATTCCTCTTGCCATGTCTGCAAACCAGCGCTGAATTCCACAATTTCAGCAGTTCCTTCGCGCTCTCACTGTTCATATTCCCCGCATGATCGTATAATTAACCCATTAATGCTCACAGCGGCCAAAACAGGCCTGACAATTTTGGAGATATTTTTCTAACAAAAGCATTTTTAAGAAAATATTTGAAGCAGAAATGTTAACCAGTAGTCAAACAACAACTCCCCTTCAAATATTTTGAGAACTTTTCCTTTATTCCCAAGTTATTTTCAAAAGTTTGAAAGTAGCAGACGATACTTTCTAGAGAAACTCTGAGTGTGAATGGGTTAACCAATTAACAATCTTTTCACATGCGGCAAACATCTAAGCAAACTGAACAGCAAGAGCGCAAAGGTGCAATGACGGCCAATACACTCCGATCGGCAATCATTGAGGTGTGCAGTAAAACAGAAGATTGCCAACATCCCTTCCACAGAAGATTTTCCCAACCTCTACACGCACCGTGCGGTTAATCGGAAGAATACGGTATGATGAAATAAAATAAATTCCCTACCTACCAACCCTATTTTTTTCTAGCATGTAATAGGAAACAAACATATTTTTTGTTTGGGCCTAATCTGTAAAATAGACCAATCTCATGTAAATAAGATAAATGCTGTCTGGAGGAACAGCAAATAATAAAAACTTCCAAATTGCAGAAAAATAAAAATTTGAGAATAACAGATAATAAATACACAGCACCAGAAAATGAAAACTTGCAAACTGTGTGCAAGCTTTTATTTTCTGCAGTCCACGTCTTTATCATTTCATACAGTTTAAAAGTGTTTATTTCTGCTGTTTTCAAGTTTTCGTTTTCTGTTGTTTGCAATTATTTATTTTTACTATGTTTAATAATAGTTTATTTTCTGGTATTTGCAAATTTTTATTTTCTGTTTTACACATTTTTTTATTTTCTGCAGTTAGGAAGTTTTACTTTTTACAGTCACATCTGCACCATCATAAACCTTTGATGCAATGTGATCATGGGTGCAAATTCCATTTCAGACTATGCGTGTAGCAGGAAGCCACCTGTTGAGCCTGAGCCGTCGCCAAGGGCAGTACAGAGTAGCCTTACTCATAATGGATCGCGTACCACCAGCAGCATCAGGAGTGCGGGCCGCCAGCACCTTCCTCTACGATAAGGCATATGTCAACGGACAATGGGTTGCTGCAAACGGAGGGGCTTCATTCGAAGGTAATACTCATTTATTTATTTTACAGTCAGACTTGATTTTTTTCCAATGAGGTTGAGCGGGGAAAAATACTTGACCTATATTTTGAAAACAAATGGCCTTGTATTTAACCTATTTTATCTACAATACTTTTAATTCACAAACCTGTCCACCCCCCCCCCCCCCCCCCCCCTCTCTGTATCACCAGCCATTAAAGTGCTAAGAGAGGCTGAAGATGATCGTTAGAGATTAAGAGTGCTTTGTGTTACTGGACATTGGAAAGATAGGCGCCCAAAAAAGAAATACTTATGGGCCAAGAAATAAATCCTATTAATTTTTCCTAATATATATCTGAAAACATATTTGCATTGAATTTCACAATATGGACAAAATGGAATGAAACCATGATGGTTACCATTCTTGATATAAATCAGGTCAATATCTGGTGGTCCCTGAACAATATTAGTTGCTAGGGTTATTAGTTGAGCAATTATTAGATTATTAGTACCATAATCATCATCTGAGCTAGATCTTTATAAAATTCTGAACCCATCTAGAAGGATGCTTAACCCTTATGCTGCCGGTGGAACAACACGAAAAATGACTGAAATCCTAGAAAATGGGTATTCATATGAGAGTACTCGGCGAGAGCTTTCAAATGAGTACCAACATGACAAGGTTTCGATGGTTTTCAAAAATCTTTGAGTTCTTGTGCTTAAGACAAAAGTAACCTCAGCATTGGAAGGGTTAAGTGGAGCTGTCCATTGACAATAGTTTATAGTGGAAGCACATGATACAGCCTTATTGTCAAACCTTGCACAAAATCATTCTGAATGTATCTTCATTGCAGTGCTGAACCCGTCCAGCAGGAAAGCTATTGGAGCTGTCCCTGACATGGGGGAACAAGAAACAGAGGCAGCTATCCAGGCTGCCTACAAGGCATTTCAGAGCTGGAAGAAAACAACTGCTAAGGTATACAACTTGTCAATATCATCTTTATGTAGCCGAACTGGAGAATCTTTGTGGACTTGCACTTACGGAAAATACTTAGATATGAAGGGAAACCTTGAAATTTGCATTGAAAACCTATGGGTGAGGATAAAGGATAAGGGAACTTTGAACTCCCGCCCACAGAAATGTTCTGTCACCACAAGGTTTATCATAAATGAATGATTCCTTTAAAGGAGATCCTTTTAAGATTGAAGGTTAAGGTTCACCTTAAAGGTCAACTTAAAGGAGACATTGGCCTTGAAGGAGGCCTGGCAAGGGACAGTTTCCTAACTGGCCAACAGAAATTGGTAGATAAACACTGCATGCAGCCCTGTGGCTTATATCAACTTAGTGCAGGATAACCTCATTTCCTTCAGACCCTATTGCCCTAAATATGCTTATTGGAAACTCTTTTGGCATGTCAGTTACACCCATGTAGACCATTTTATTAGAGAAGACCCCATGTGTGTACCATTGTAATATGACAGATTTCAAGAATTGGAGGTACAGCTGCAAGCACATGGAGCAAAATTACATTTTTTTTTTAAAGAAGGGCACCTGATATATAACTGATGAGCTTTTTTGACCCTTTCATTTCTTTTCTTTTTCATCTCTTTATGAACTGTTTTAAAGATTGTGTTCTGTGTAAGATTTGATTTTTTCGAAACGTTTGATAAATAATTTTTTCATACCATTATGATTCTACACATGACTCCATCACCTTGTTGTACCATTTTCAGGAGTAAAAACAAAATAAAAGAAAGGCAAGAAGAAGAGTTAAGAACTAAAGATTTTTTTACATTATCAAAATATACCAATATACCCATTACATGAAGCATAGAGCAATTTATCTGTTCCATATAATGGCAATATGTGCATAGGTTAGATTTGTTAGCTGGATCACCCCATGGATCTGTCCTGTCTTTGGTGAGATCAATGTAAATACAGGTGAACTTGGATATGACGGACTCAACGGGACCAGGAAAATTGGTCCGTCATATGCAAAATCCGTCGTATACATATGACGAAGACTTCCCATGATATGCATCGGACTGGGACCAAGCATATCGTCCGTCATATGCAAAAATCCGTCATTCAGTGGTCCGTCATATCCAAGTTCACCTGTACATTTAACCATCCTAAACCAGGGCTCGACATTGGTGCTGGCCCCGTTGCCGTGGGCAAGTAGAATATTCAAATTATAGCTGAAGAGCAAGTGAAAACTGTATCTTGCTTGCCCCACTGGGCAACTAAGCTGGATCTATTTCGGGTTTACTTTTTTAAGTTTTGTGGTCTAGCTGGCACCTAAGCTTGTCCTAGAAAATATGCTTTCTTGGTTTTAAATGAAACGTACAAAGCACAAGGACACAAGGATTTTTGATAATCATCTAAACGTTGGTATTCATTGGATAGCTCTTGCTGAGTGCTCTCAGATGAGTACCCAATTGTGCCAGGGTTTCAGTCATTTTTCAGCTTTTTTGCATTATTTCATATAGGCCAAATTAGACAGCAGCAGCACAAGGGTTAAGATAAAAAATGTGTTTTATAACCTAAGGCTAGGTATCAGTTGATAATCAAAGTGCAATTATTGGCTGGTTGAACCTTGGCCATGAGACCACAATCTCTAGTGAAGTACTCAGGCAACCTGGCATGTTTGTGAATTCATTTGAAGTAACCTTCTTGACCCCCATTCTCATGCCAGCTAGGAAAATTCCTACTATATATATTGCCTGTTGTGGAGTCATTCCCAACTTGGATTGGATAATAAACCAAATGCACCACCAACAAGAAATATAGGCTCTCATTATTTTTATCTTAGGTAACACCTCCCAATACAAGTGTTACAAACTGCTTTTACTTGCCTAATGAAGCTCCTTTTTCCTTTTCATGCTATAGTACCCTATTCAACAGTATGTTATCTATTAATTTGGATGTCAGCATTATCATGATTTTTCAAATTTAAGTTTAAAGGTTCAAAAATGTCAGGTACAGGCTAAATCGCATACTGTGGAATGGCCCATTTATTAAACTGCACACCATTATTTGGACATCCAATCCCTTCGCCAATATTGAACAACATGCTGACATGATAGCCTGTCATTCAAACACCCGTATGCAAAGATTAAACTGCGCATCAAAGAAATCTGCCTGTCAAGCGCATGATCTTATATGCACAAAATTATATACGTATACAGTAGGACCGTCATCGATACCGCAGATACCGCACGTATCGATGAACTAGCAAGAAATCCTTGCTGAATATCGATATCTAAGACCCCCAAGATATTGATTCATTTGTATATTGGGTAGTGACGCGGCATTGATGCGTACTACAAATAAACACAAAAATGTGGTTCACTTCCTTGGTACAGAGATCTTCTTCCAAGGAATGAAAAAATGCCTCTCAGAAGAAACTGCCAATTTTGCCTAGCTACTAGGCGTTATTCATCATTTACAAATTTGCGTTTGCACCTATACAGAATAAGGGCAACCCTGCTCTTGTGGAACCCATTGTAATTTTTTTTGTTTTCTGCAGTTGAGCCCTGGTGGAATTTTCAGAAATCACTGTTAGTGGCGCCACCATTGTCACTAAATTGACCCCCCCACCCTTCTCAAATCCCGGATCTGCCCCTGTGATGTAAAGAGCTTTCAGTTACAGGTAACATAAATATGAATTGTATCAAAGTACCATATCGGTAATAATTTCATCGATTATCAAATTGGTAAAATATTCTAATCAATGGCAACCCTAGTATACGGTATATGAACATAGCAAGTCAATATTTGCTTCCTTACATCATTTAATGTAACTATCTACTGTCTTGTATGAGTGAAACTTTTGAAATGTTTCCTTGGCCTCAACAATAAAAGAAAATCTGACATAATACATCAGGGAGTCATTTTTCAGAAAATCGGTTGTTTGGGAGTCAACATTTGATAGTGCAGATCATCACCTGCCAGGGCTCGACAGCTACTTTAATTACCAGGTAGTCCAGTATGGCAAGTTGGGTGGAAATCAGGTTGCCCTGCCTATCTGAGAAGGTTGGTGCTCTTTGCACCTTACCCTTTCTCTTATATATTTTCTTTTAGGTGAATGGTGCATTTTGTGTCTTAAGTGTAGCCTGGTGTTATAGGGGCTTCATCTCCTCTAATTTTGCCCCTACAGCCTCAGAATATCAGGTAGTCCAGCCATGCTTGCTGGAAGGTTTATGATATGTTTGACTTGCTGGGTGAGATGGTTAGGATTATTGGGCTACATTGGGCCCTGCTTGTGTCCTTTTAACTCATGCTAACAGCGGCACAATTTTGGTGAAATCTTGCAAGCAAAAACAAAGTTGAGAAAATGGTTGAAGGGGTAATATTATTCAGAACTTCATCAACAACTGTTTAACAAATATTCTGTAAAATCATATTTCAGTAGTTTGATTAAAGCTGCTTTCCTATGAAGGATATATCACCACCATGGTCAGCACTACAAGAGTGAATGGCTTAATGCAAGAAGTACACTGTATACCAGGTTGATATTGCAGTAGTTTGATTAAAGCTGCTTTCCTATGAAGGATATATCACCACCATGGTCAGCACTACAAGAGTGAATGGCTTAATGCAAGAAGTACACTGTATACCAGGTTGATATTGCAGTAGTTTGATTAAAGCTGCTTTCCTATGAAGGATATATCACCACCATGGTCAGCATGCACTACAAGGATAAATGGCTTAATGCAAGAAGTACACTGTATACCAGGTTGATATTGCAGTAGTTTGATTAAAGCTGCTTTCCGCACCCTTGGAGTACGCATTTATTAAACTGCACACCATTATTTGGACATTCAATCTCTATGCTTGTATCGTACAACACACTTGTTATTCAACACTCGTACGCAAAAATTAAACCAACATCAAAGGTAGCTGCCTGCTGAGTGCATTACCTTATATGCACAAAATTAACACTGTAAGAAATGGATCATTTCAATTAAGATGTGTTGTATAGCAGTGTCTGTAAAATGAAAATCTGGAATGGATCTATTTTCTCTAATTGTGTACAGCGTGATTTCAGGAGCGCTCTGTGGTGCTGAGGAAATGGTATAACCTGATCATAGAGAACCAGGAGGAGCTGGCCAAACTCATCACTGCAGAAATGGTAAGATCAGCTTTTTGACACTTTCTAGTAAATCAAAATTTTGAAATAATATTTCCATCAATGATAAACAATGGACATTTCTAACCCCTAGCAGGCCTATTCATTTGTTGAGTCAGTATACTGAGTTGTTCTTTGTAGTAATATGCAGACACTTATGATATTCTTTATTAAATGTAATGAACAAGATTCAGTTTAAACATGTGTATAATGTGTGTTCACCAACATTCGTCTTATTTTCTATTGATCATTCCTGTGCTTTATAAAGGTATTGTATAATTATTTTAAAACCCTGACAAATTCCATTTCTTACTTAACAACATCATCAATAAATGTCAACTTAGGAGGTGTATTAATTACTTACTTCATGTGTCTCAACTTTTTTCAGCCTGTTATTTGAAAAGACCTTAGTATTTTTTCTTTTCATGCAATCAAATGCAATAGCAATGAATGGTCACTTTATTCAGGCCTGTCCAAGCTGTCACACTGTTGCCCTCTTTTGCACCATAAGTTACAAATATTGCAACAGCAAACTTAACGGAACAGCGTGCAACAAGCACATTTTCAGATTCTTACACAACTTCTTTCATGAATGCTTCTTGCTGAAATGGCATTGATAATCTATACCTAGCAAGGAATTATGGTTGGGTTTATGTTCATCCAAGCAGAAGCAGTAACAACTGGTCAGTGTGTTTGATAATCATCATTGAAGTATGAACAAATCGACTTTGTGTCAAACTAGCCTTCCGTAAAAATGAGTACTTCTCTTTGTAAAGGGCATGTAAATCCCATTTGCCCTAAATCCAAGCATTTAGGATTGTTGAAGAGTTAGACTGCAGAACAGAAAATTGCACTCCAAATGGCTTTGTACAGTATCTCAGGAACCTGTGTTCTTAAAGGTACATGTATGTTTAGTTTGATGAGAT
>OZ012687.1:52244819-52299819 GCA_963942565.1 Maea johnstoni | reverse complement strand
GGTGGTCTCCCAATAGCCAGCTTTGAGGAGTATGTCCCACCCAACTTTCCCCTTCGGAAGTGATGATTTTCTAAATCTTAACTTAACATTGACTAGACATGTTTAAGCCTATATATGCCTGAAAAAGTGACAATAAGCAAACTTAAAACAAAAATGCTGATTGTGATATTGAACAAGTACTGAATTATCAAAATGATTTTGCTTTACCCAATCGAAGGTCCCCCCTTTACAAGTTATTATTTGTTATAAGTTATAAGTTTCAACGTGATCAGTTGCTGATTGAGGAGCTATTTGTTGATGAGAGTGCTGAATGCTGTTGTTGATTTTCTTGGCAGATCTTGCTGGAGCAGGCGGCCCGCGGGTGAAGCGGGTCTCCATGGAGCTGGGAGGGAATGCGCCGTTTGTGGTGTATGTGTTGATGAGGGTACTGAATGCTGTTGTTGATTTTCTTGGCAGATCTTGCTGGAGCAGGCGGCCCGCGGGTGAAGCGGGTCTCCATGGAGCTGGGAGGGAATGCACCGTCGATCGATCGTGGTGTATGTATTGATGAGGGTACTGAATGCTGTTGTTGATTTTCTTGGCAGATCTTGCTGGAGCAGGCGGCCCGCGGGTGAAGCGGGTCTCCATGGAGCTGGGAGGGAATGCGCCGTTTGTGGTGTATGTGTTGATGAGGGTACTGAATGCTGTTGTTGATTTTCTTGGCAGATCTTGCTGGAGCAGGCGGCCCGCGGGGTGAAGCGGGTCTCCATGGAGCTGGGAGGGAATGCACCGTTCGTGGTGTATGTATTGATGAGGGTACTGAATGCTGTTGTTGATTTTCTTGGCAGATCTTGCTGGAGCAGGCGGCCCGCGGGGTGAAGCGGGTCTCCATGGAGCTGGGAGGGAATGCACCGTTCGTGGTGTATGTGTTGATGAGGGTACTGAATGCTGTTGTTGATTTTCTTGGCAGATCTTGCTGGAGCAGGCGGCCCGCGGGGTGAAGCGGGTGTCCATGGAGCTGGGAGGGAATGCGCCGTTTGTGGTGTTTGACAGTGCTGATGTAGACAAGGCGGTGGCCGGAGCCATGGCCAGCAAGTTCAGAGCCTCAGGACAGGTACCCTAAAACACCCAACCCTGGTAGAGCCCAACCAGGCAGTCCCCCTTACAGAAAGATACATGTTTACCAGAGCAAGGAAACTTCATTGTGTGCTGGCCTCACTTTATTTGATCCAAATAAGAAATAATCCTGCCTAGTTTGTTAATTTTTTCTATTTTTTCTGAAAAGGGAAAATTAAAATACGACAATGTTAGTTTAGATAGATATATCTAGTCATTTTACAGTGAATAGAGTCAAACTATCTCTATTACATTATCAACATTACCATATTTCTCCAGAAAAGTGCACTGTGTGTAGGGAGGTGAATTGTTAATTTTAAAACGATCTGATCTGATATTGATGTTTTTGAAATGATATTATATCTGAACTACTACCTACCAGTTGAAAGACAAACAAACGTCTGTGGCACCCGATGTGATCAAATCATTTAATGTATTTTATGACAGATTTCAGTTTTTGCTTGCAGTTAGGATGTATTGTTTGCTTGCAGACGTGTGTGTGTGCGAACAGGCTGCTGGTGCAGGCAGGCATCCATGAGGTGTTTGTGGAGAAGCTGGCGCAGGCGGTGGAGGGCCTCAAGGTGGGTGATGGGTTTGAGGCGGGCGTCACGCAGGGTCCTCTCATCAACAGGCCAGCAGCTGATAAGGTGACAACCATACTCACTCAAACTATGCCTTATATTAGTTATATTAAGAGAATAACTTTGAAATTAAGCTTAAATTTACAAAATATTTCAAGAAGAGTTTTCCAAAAATTGATTTTGTTCCAAAGATATTACCAAAACAGTTAGGTATTTTTGGCCAATACAGGCATAGAACGGTAAAACGAAAAATATTTTCATGGATAGAAATTTTGAAAGTTTCACCTAAGCAGGGTCTTGACCAGGATTTTTAAAATGCCTGTCTAAAAAAGCAATTCCAAAATTTTTGCTCATCCATATTTAGATATTTTTTCCTACTTTTCCTCACTATCATGAATGTATTATGTAGGTACTTTATTGACTGTACTAACGAGTACAAAAGTATGGTCCATACCATAAAGAACAAGTGAAATATAAAGAATACAAATGACAGGAAGATCACAAGTATAAACCTGGAGGATAGCAGTATGAAGCAGTAAAATGAAGAATACAAGGAAGTGACGACAAAACAAGAAAGGGGGAACAAAAGTTAAGGGGGTTGAAAGAACTGAAACAGGGTGGAATTTTAAAATTCCAAAATGCAACAGATTAGGGGAAATAATAAACTAATTAATTCATCAAGGCAGGCTCTTAGCCAGGATTTAGAAACTCTGTGCCAAAAATTGATGACTGTAAAAATTTGGGGCATCCTATTTTTCAGGGGAGACCACAATATACTCAGATAACTACCATAAACATGCATTTACTTATTAAAATAAGGTAAATTATATGTTTATAATTGAAATTCCTCTCAAACAGATTTGGATGTCTTGAGGGGTGATTTTTGAGGGTTTGGGTGTCCAACTACTGGCTAAGACTATGCGTTAAGGATTACTAAAGGACAATGGTGCACATTCACTTCGAACATGACCATTTTTTCAAACTTTTCAAAATAGTTCCTTCAATAATACATTTTCTAAGTTTTAAATGAAAAAGAAAGGTCCCTATGCTAGCTCATGAGTTAAACAGCGCCACCTTCAGAGTGTTTGGTACATTGGGGTCTAGACGTTATTCAAACCTGCCACTGAGTATGTTAATCTTAATCTATAGATACTTAAAAATGTACCATTTTTATTAGATGAATAATTCAAAACTGGCCAGAGGTTATACATAGGGTTAATTTCTTTAACTCAGTTTTTTCTCTATCCGGCCTTTATTTAACACTTTAACCTATACAAAGAATTTATTGCCTGAAAGGTCTTCTGATGGCAAATACAATAAGCATACAAAACTACCCTCCTAGCTAGCAGGGTGCATGATTTTGGTGGTTATCACTGAAAAAATGCCTAGTGCCCCTACCACTAATAATGAACAAGGGAACTTCAAATTTCAGAGATTTCAAATTTCTGCTACATAGTAGCAGGTCTCTTACTTTTCCCAGTTACAGCCTAAACATTCACAGTTGAATATGAGGAAGAGTGCTTCAGATTTAATGTATATAAAATTATCAAGTCACCCTATATTCACAAAGTAACCCCATAAGTCCCCTTAAATGAATTTTGAATCATTTTATAGTTAAAAAAATATATTTTGCATTTATTCGTTACAATGAATTATAGAAAAGTTCTGAGGCTATTGAATTGCTGTATGCAGTCTGTATGTCTATATGCTTGTTGTCCTGCAGAGCCTTTATTATGACAAAAAATGTCAATTTTGGGTCCAAACACGAGGTTTCAGAATAAGTACATTTTGCACACAAATTTCCTAAAATTGCAATCATTCAACTCCTTTTAACCATTCATAGTTGGCATAACCAGAACTTCTTAATGACATTTAGTCACTGATAAAGATCGATTGCCGTTTAGCCTTGATCTAGATATGCACAGTCTCTGGCGACCCTTGATCAGGCTGCATCACTCAGTCAGAAGTGCAATTGATAACGTGTAAGGAAGCCGCCTCCCCCCCCCCCCCCCCCCCCCCCCCTTTAGTGGTTACCGGCATGTTGGATTACACTCCAGTGTGCAAGATGTTTACATTGTTATTGAACTCAATACCAGTAGAGGCCGCCAAGGGTCTTTTTGTTGAATGACAAGTATCATGTCAATGTGTTGAACAATGCTAGCATAGGGATCAGTGGCCAAATAATGGTGCCCAGTTTGATCAATGTGGTCTGCAGGGGTGCGCAAAGTACACATTGATTAAACTGCCTCAATATTAACGTGGTGTACAGAAATCCTTATTGTTTTACTAACTGATAATGACATTCCCACCTCTCCTACACCAGGTGGAGGCGCATGTAGATGATGCGGTTGCTATATACAGTAATCCTTATTGTTTTACTAACTGATAATGACATTCCCACCTCTCCTACACCAGGTGGAGGCGTATGTAGATGATGCAGTTGCTATATACAGTAATCCTTATTGTTTTACTAACTGATAATGACATTCCCACCTCTCCTACACCAGGTGGAGGCGTATGTAGATGATGCGGTTGCTATATACAGTAATCCTTATTGTTTTACTAACTGATAATGACATTCCCACCTCTCCTACACCAGGTGGAGGCGTATGTAGATGATGCGGTTGCTATATACAGTAATCCTTATTGTTTTACTAACTGATAATGACATTCCCACCTCTCCTACACCAGGTGGAGGCGTATGTAGATGATGCGGTTGCTATATACAGTAATCCTTATTGTTTTACTAACTGATAATGACATTCCCACCTCTCCTACACCAGGTGGAGGCGTATGTAGATGATGCGGTTGCTATATACAGTAATCCTTATTGTTTTACTAACTGATAATGACATTCCCACCTCTCCTACACCAGGTGGAGGCGCATGTAGATGATGCGGTTGCTATATACAGTAATCCTTATTGTTTTACTAACTGATAATGACATTCCCACCTCTCCTACACCAGGTGGAGGCACATGTAGATGATGCGGTTGCTATATACAGTAATCCTTATTGTTTTACTAACTGATAATGACATTCCCACCTCTCCTACACCAGGTGGAGGCGCATGTAGATGATGCAGTTGCTAAAGGTGCCAAGGTGGTGATTGGAGGAAAACGTCACGAGCTAGGGGGTTCCTTCTACTACCCATCTGTCTTGACCGGAGTGACCCCAAACATGCGATGCTCCACAGAGGAAACATTTGGTCCAGTGGCACCAATTATCAAGTAAGTTAAAAGAAGTCAACTTTATTATGAATTTGGATTTGGAATTTTGCTTTTCGTCACATTTATGCCAAGTGTGGCTAATTTGTGACTAGCCAGTTGTATGTGGTGGAGGAAACTGGAGTACCTGGCGAAAACCACCGCCTAACCCCAATTCACTGGCAACTTTCTCACATGGCCAGGCCAGGATTCGAACCCAGGCAATGGTGAGAGACAGCGTGCAGCCAGTGGCGGCGCCCTATTAGACCAAACGGCCGTCTGAGCAGGCCCTACTTTATTATGAAAAGTACTTCATCGTTTGGCACCATGGACTTAATGTTGCTTGTAAGCATTATAACAATTGCAAAATTATATGAAACTTAGCTTGTATACAATGTGGTTGAGAATTACTTGAAATTACTACTCTGGGTCAGGCTAATTAATATATGCATCCTTTGAAAAAGGAAGTGCCCTAAAATGTACTTATTTACAGATATTCTATTTTCTAAGTCTGGTACAAGTTAAATACATTGGGAAACATTATTTTCATACATATGTCAGAACTGCAGGAGAGGTGGTTATATTTCTGTTAAGGGATTCCATCGTGCCTTTGTTTCGTGTTTGGCGCTTCCGTGGATGTGTTTTTGGGTTCATACTTTTCTTTTGCTATTGTATGTTTTGGTGTGTTAGTGTTTATTTGTTGAATGTTGAGTCAAAGGATTTGTTTGTGTGTCATGAGTGTTAGTTCTGTGTAATTGACTCGACCATGGTGAGAAAATAGCAGCCAACAGTTACGTTCATTGATTGCTAGTGGCATGTTGACTGCTACATCAAATGTGAATAAAATGAATAGGTGAACTCTTGAATCTATTCTGTCATACTGACAGGGAGAAATCTAAGCCCTGAACAGAAGAAAAAATTCACAAACCTATAACAGGTGAAACACCAGGGTCCACTTCTTTTCTAGAGATCGCTATACTTAATCAAATCATTGATTATTGATGACCAAGCAGCACTAATCAGAAACGGATTTCTACATGCAGCGATCAGCACATTAGGCAACTACTTCTATACTTAGGGTACAGACTTATCAAAACTATATAGATAAAACATTTTATATAATGTAGAGGGCTAAGGTAAAGAAGTGTTTATTGTAGCGATTATTTGAAGTGTGTAAATTGAGCTTAACTTTAAGTTTAGGGACACAGTTAGAAGTTAGTTTTATGAGTTTTCTCTTTCAGGATAGAACTGCGCACTAACATATAAAAAATTAACAATTCAGACCAATTTAATGTTGCCTCTCTGTTCATGACCAACAAGCACAATGAAACTGCCCTGAGCCCAAAAGCTAAATGAAATAAGAACCAAAAGAAAATCTGAACGAGACTTAAAGTTTGAAGTAAATCGAGGCCAAGCAAACCATACAATCTGATTAACATGTTGAGGCAATTGACGTCCCTCTTGTTATACTTCTTACGACCAGTTGTTCACAGTATTTTTTGGCAATTCTATTCAAATCAATCATCAATAATTTTCACTTGATTGAAATTAGAGTTAATTTAGGGAAATTTTGATTACTGTTTTGATCATTTTGGGATTATTAATTGATTTTACTATCTCATAACCATACTCTTTATGTGAAACTGATACCATGTACATCCATCAATATTTACACGCAGATTGAATAGCAGATACCAATCTGTTCTACTATCCCATGACAGCAAGCATAAACTTTGTGTTAAACTTGTAACATGTGAATACATCATGCTTTTTCCCTTGATTGAGAATGAAAACCTATTGATTCTATCAATTCATAACTTTATATATATATGTATATATATATATATATATATCTCTATATATATATATATATATATATATATATATATATATATATATATATATATATATATATATATATATATATATATATATATATATATTACCATTATGGAAAAGTACCTAATGATGCTCTTTATTCAGGTTCAGCACTGAGGAAGAAGCTGTTGCTATTGCCAACTCAGTGAATTCAGGATTAGCAGGTATGTACTTCAACCTTTTTAACCCAATCACCCCTAAACACCCACCTATTACTTTTAGAATACATTGCCTGTTCATATGTTGAAGCTTGTGATGCCAATTTCTCCTCTGACAATCCTAGAACAAGTTAGTTTCCCTAGATGGCAATAGGTAAATAGGTGGCGTAGTTCATAACCTGCCATCTTGAATCCTGATGACGAGCGCCGTCGTTTCTGGCACATGTGAATTGTAGAAATCAACTCCTAAACAATTTGAGCATCTCAAGTATTTGTAGGCTCACTCTAAGTTTAGTCGATTTTGTTTTTGTTGATTTATAATCCTTTTGTTTTTATTGTCTGCCATCATTTCTGAAAGCAAAGATGGCAGACAATTCGAACCATAAGTCTCTAGACTCCTGGGGGGTACTGCTGTTTGCAGGGCGAGTGGGATGTGCACATTTGCACCTCAAGGTCCCATATTTTTATGATAAACTAACAACACTGAAATTGCTGTGGGCTCCCCTGTGAGTTGAAATGGTTCATGAAATGAACAAACGTGCTAGGAATAAATGCAATTTGCCTTTGAACATTTTAAAAGAAATATTGATTGATTTCCACTGAGCTCCTGACTTGTGCTTTGTTCCAGGTTACTTTTACTCCAGTGATATCAGCCAGATCTGGAGGGTGGCAGAGGCCATTGAAGTCGGCATGATCGGTGTCAACGAGGGCATGATTTCTACCATCGAGGTGCCTTTCGGTGGCGTAAAGGAATCAGGTCTAGGCCGTGAAGGAGGAAGATATGGAATTGAAGAGTTCTTGGAAATCAAATATGTATGCTTTGGTGGGATAGAGCCTAACTAATGTATTCTTACATGCTAACATAAAGACCCTTTTTGGCAAATTGTACACAAGGGTCAACAATAGCTTGTCTTCAACCATTAGAAGGAAAGCAACTCACAAAGAAGAGTTAAAATCTAGACTACTGAAGGATTTCTTGTCAAGGTTCAGGTTGCCTAAGTGTTTGATGTTGTACCTATGAGATCACTTGAACAGTTTGGCTGCTACAATGATGAATGTGTCAAATTGAGAACTGTAGAGAATTTTATATGAATGAGATCATGAACAGTATTCTTTGTATTCACTTATTTCATTCTTTCAATTGCTTGAAGTCATAATGGGTTGCAGTAGTTATGAGAAAAGTACTGAGGGAAGGCCATTAGTTCACTAGTTACAGTTGTGTTAGAAATCCAATTGCTTCCAAGCTCCCAATGTTACTATATACAATTAAGGAAGTTCAAATTCCAGTTGTTGTTTTTAAAATATCATGGGACCTTAGAATTTGCAGATAGATATTTGATTTATACATAATCATATTTTGTTGACAGATGTAACATATACTAAATTATTTATTGATTGATAAATTTGATTTTGATTTGACAAAATTGATATTTAATTTCTACTGATGACACAAAGACCTTTGATAAGATATCAATAATTTATACATACTTTGAAAAAGAAAGGCAGCCTACCCTAGACTCAGTATTTAGAGGTATAATCTAATCATTGAACCGAGGAGAATGGCATTATATTTCTGTGCACAAATGAGTGTTGTAGCATTCAAGGGTGCTGAACGTCCTTGATTATTTATGAAGGTTTTGTAACGATAATAAACATACTTTTGCTGAGTATTTTCAAGCCAATTTTGCTGAATGTTTTTTCTGCAATTTTGATAGGAATTGCTAATCAAGAAAATTAATGTAGTGGTACCTAATCGTTATTATATTTTGCCCTATGAACATATAACCTTGATCTTGATTACCACTTTGGTAATATCCTGCTTATATTCAAATCTGACCTTACAAATATAATATGAAATGTAACAAATCAACAGGAGATGAAAATATGTTTATACTGTTAGTGCCGAGAGTTTAAAGGGGGTCAGACAAATTGGAATACAATTCCACTGCTAAGAGTGCGCTTGTCAAAGAAGTTGACAGACTTTGTTCAGAAGATCGTAATGGGCGCTTTTTATCTAATAAGTGGTCCCTTCTATTCTTTCTTTTGAAGATTATTTAGAAATGTTTGTATTTGGTAGAACAGTATGTGGCTGCTAGCATGAATGGGTGAAGGTCGGTCTTTGAGTTGAGTAAGTACAAATGTTGCCATCAGAAAACCCATATCAGGTTTGTGATGCATAGACTGCAGTAGATGAGTGAAAAGAGCAGTAAGATCCCATCTAGTGCCTTGTTGGGAGGTTCAATGTGTTAGAGGATGGTTTTGTGTATGTGGTAAATATGCCTCGTGTGTGAAGAATCATGCTTTCAATTTGAAAAGTGTTCTCTAGACTACCAGGGCTACGGCTAAGTTATGATCATATTTTCCTTATGATGCATTTGTTATAAAGCTATCATCAAGTGTTTCTTAAGGCTTTTACAAGCGTAAATGATGAGTTAAATTTTACTCTACCATGATTTTTTCAAGAGTGTTATTGCTACGTTATTGATATTTTAGATCCAAATATATGTTTAAGGCAATTTTGTACAACTCACCCCAGAAGCCTGTGCTTCAGTTTGAATAGGTGCTTGCTATATGCCATCTTGCCTGTACCGGTTCCAAGTAACAAAAGTAATCGGTGAGTTTTATGAATTCCTCAAGTTTAATCAATGGAAATGATGCATGTGAAAAGCTTCAACTACATCGTGGATGATATTTGATCTACTGTTATCACTTAATTTACAAATGTTATCAATCAGCTACAATGTATAAGCTTTATATTTAACTTCATTTTACTCACCAAATGTTTTACTGGCAACATGTGAATACATTGACTTAGTGTCTAGCAGAATCATGTATAATTAGAATCTTAGCTGACATTTCTTCTGCCTGATTCAGCTAAATCATGAAGTCAGCTGCAGGTGGAGAAAACCTAGCATCCCAGCAAAAGTTCAGCTGAATATAGAGTTAGCAAGTAATGAATTAATGTCTTAGAACTATTTTAGTGTGAAACTGTAGATATGTGAGAAGTACTAGTTTGGAAAATATCTGTATCAACACAGTTGGTATGTTATTTACTTGTATTCAAAGCTTGTTGCCCTATGAGTATTGCCATTAGTATACTTCGCAGGGCTGATAGGTTCTCATTTACAGGACCAAGCATTTTTGCCATCTATATCTGCTGATGTGGTCCCATTTCATGAAATATGAAAATGAATTGGAGTACCACAAGATGAATTTATTCCAAAGGACTTCATGAACATTTACATGAGGACTGGGATGAATTTAACACAGACTCGTAGCCAGCAGATGTCTCAGCGTGATCTGGGATACAGTTACAGCCGGGGATCAACTGAAATACCTGCTTGCAGCCAATTGACATGCTATATTTCCGAGAGATGGGCTGTTAATGGCTTGAATGCAGCACTGATTACACTGCAGACGTGTTAGTCCTCCTGGGCAACACCTGTGTGCATTAATTGTGCACCAGGCCTAATGGCATTACACTGCAGACATGTTAGTCATCCTGGGCAACACCTGTGTGCATTAATTGTGCACCAGGCCTAATGGCATTACACTGCAGACATGTTAGTCATCCTGGGCAACACCTGTGTGCATTAATTGTGCACCTGGCCTAATGTCATTACACTGCAGACACGTTAGTCCTCCTGGGCAACACCTGTGTGCATTAATTGTGCACCAGGCCTAATGGCATTACACTGCAGACATGTTAGTCATCCTGGGCAACACCTGTGTGCATTAATTGTGCACCAGGCCTAATGGCATTACACTGCAGACATGTTAGTCATCCTGGACAACACCTGTGTGCATTAATTGTGCACCAGGCCTAATGTCATTACACTGCAGACATGTTAGTCCTCCTGGGCAACGTCTGATGCATTAATTGTGCACCAGGCCTAATGTCATTTATGTTATTTGCTCCCCCTTTATTTCTGATTCCCCAGGGAGGCTACTGAAATTACTGTGCATGTTATGCTGTTAAGGCCTGTTATACAAAGACTAAGTTATTATTGTGTTTGTTTTTTCTAATTTGACTTAATGTCTGGTGCCAAACTATAATATAAGGCATTACTCCTGGCAGGAGTCCTCTTTGGTTGCTGTCATGTTTTGTTAGGTTATCATCTTATATTTAGTGGATATTTGTGTGGTGCCAAATGAAATAAACAATGCTATTCAATATATGCATTCGTCCATCTTCATCATTACTAAGAGAGGATTGCCATTTTTTGGCCGATAAAAAAAGGATGCAAAAAACCTGAAAGAATTACCAAAACTTTGGCATATGGGTACTCATCTGAGGGTACTCAGCGAGAGCTTTCCGATGAATACCAACATGGCAGGGTTTAGATGGTTTTCAAAAGTCTTTGTGTCCTTATGCTTAGGACAAAGTAGCCTTAGTATTGGAAGAGTTACCCTTATTAAAGCTCACAGCGGCCAAAAACAGCCAGACTATTTTAATAAGATCTTTCACGCAATAGAGTTGGGAAAATATAATTCAAGTAGATGTGTTCCGCAGAGAATTACCAACACCTATTCCAGGAAATTATTCTCAGGAGTTAATCAAAAGTATCATATACATATATATTTTTTCTTTAACTAGAAAATGAATGGGTAAAAAAAGGATGCAACAATATTGTGTAGTAACCCTTTCATTACTAGAGATTCTCTCCGAAATTGTGCCTGGATGCTAAAATACTTATGAAATATAAATTGCTAAGAATGGAGTGGTTGATTGCGTTTGATCAACTTTCCTTTAAACCCATTCATATCTTATAGTATTGAGAGTTTTCATCTGAACCTGTGATATTTCTGGAAAGAACTTCAGAAAATCTGCATAAATTCACAAAATATCTAAAAGGGAGTTGTTGGTTGGTTTCTGATCAACTTTGCTTTTTAGCCCTTGTGCTGGTGGTGGCTAATTTGGCCATTACAAAGTGATGCAAAAAAACTGGAAATGACTGAAACCCTGGCACATGGGTACTCAGCAAAAGCTTGCTTATGAATACCAACACAACAGGAATTAGATGTTTTTCAAAGGTTTTTGCGTCATGGTGCTTTTGAGGAAAGTACCCTCAGCATTGGAAGGGCTGAATATTGTTGGAAAAATGGTCTGATCAAATGAATTTCACCTAAGTGATACATTTTGGGCGCTTCTGGCAGGAATGGGGCACTAAATTCCAAGATGCCTGTTAGGCTTGGTTGGATAAATGAGGGTATTAATTTTTATAGAGGAAATGTAAACTCTTTCAGTCTCTGCTTAAGTTTTCTTACTGACATTTTATAGGGGAAAATTGTTAGGAAGTTTGGAAGGAATTTCAATTACTGATAGAGGAGATTGACCTTTTCACTTGTGTCGAAAGGAGAGACATACTTCACAAAATATTTGGAGGACCACTGTTAATTGGTGGTTCAAATCAAGGTTTCTCCTTCAAATATTTCCTTAAATAAGCTCCTGTCAAAATGATTTCACCAAAATCGTAAGTTTTTATATGTTACCGCCAGTATAAATAGGTTAATTCACATCTATTGCCATGAAAAGACACAAACAACAAGTACATCTATATAGATTTATTGATACCTCGATACATACATACAATTCATGTTTCATATACAAACAAATTGTTTGTGAAGTCCTTCCTTGCTGACAAATAAATGTTCCCAACATTTCCACAAGAAATTGGACCACAGTCTGTAAACCCTACTCCTAGAAAAACTCTTCAACCTAGAAACATGAAATTCCAAATCATTTAATAATCAACCTAACTTTTGTTCTGTCATTAGCATCTACTTGTATATTCAACATTCTGTTATACTTACAATTTTAACTGTTTCATGTGTAGTACATAGTAAGATGCATGCTAATGACAGAAACATAATGGTTTTTCTTAATCAAAGAGAACTCCTTTTATGTACAATTCCTAGACGGAAGAAACCAACTCACCAAATTCAACCGAGAAAAAACCCCTGACGCCAGGCCCTTAGTTTCAAAGAAGATTTTCATTATAATAAATGTAGCATCCAATTGTTTATCTTTGTTCCAAGCAGCTTTTCCAAGAAATAAAACCACTATTCTGTGATTTTTAACCCGTTCATGCCTACAGCAGCCAAAAAGGGCTAATAATTTTTATAACATTTCTCAAAGATCAGCATATTTTGGATTAAAAATTGTGGATGAAGAAATGTTAGTCAGGACTCCACCTCCAATTCTTCATCACAGATTTTCTGTTTTATTCCTAAAATATATTCATCAAGTATGATAGACAGTCTTGTCAGGGGCTACTGTAGGCACAAGAGTTGAACACACCCGCTAAGGAGCCTATTGTAATCCACAACACAGATCCAGATCGGTATATCCATTTGACAAGCTTGCACCTTTCAAGGTTAAGTAAGCTGCCTCGTACAAAGGGGTTAATTTGTGTTATAGGGTTACTGGTTAATAAATGGTTATAATATCTAGTCAGCACTATGTAATGTGTTTGGGAAGCTAAATGGAATGTGTGCCTTATGAATGGTAGAAGCAACCCTGGTGGCAATATCTTGATACTAGTACTATAGAGATCGACTCCACAAGTGTACTCTGGACCTGTCATACCTTTCAAAATATCTTTAATAAGAAGAAAGAAGCATTAATCTGCAAACTATTTGAAAGGGAGTTGTAAATTAAGTCTTAATGAACAATTCTCCTTGAAATATCTTCCAACCATTGCTGTTGTTGAAGAGATATTACCAAAATATTTAGATTGTTGTGGCTGCTACCGGCATGAATGGGATAACCAAGGTGCAAGTATGAGGTGCCATAAAAAACTTCTTCAGTGTTGTTGGCATTGGATATTGAGATGAATGAGTGAGAAAATAACAATGGGAGTACCTTTTGATGTTATGAGAATACAAAATAATCTACTTAGTTACGCAAGCTATTTGTGACTTGTAAGCCAATCAGCCAATAGGTTAGAAAGGTGCAGGTGTTTGTGGCCCTGTCCAGCAATGGCCCAAGATGGACTGTCCTGGTATGCTCTAAATAAGCAGGACTTGGACCTCGTGTTTTCACATATTGGAAGGTATTAAAAGAACACACAAGTCCACTGTGTAACTCTGTAGCATCTTGGGTCATGCAACTTTATTTCATTTGTATGCCGTCTAAAATAATTGTGGCTGCCTCAGGCTGGCAGGCTACAGCATCAAGCCATATACCATACCCTATAGAGATAGTTCTCTTGTCTCAGGCTGGCAGGCTACAGCATCAAGCCATATACCATACCCTATAGAGACAGTTCTCTTGTCTCAGGCTGGCAGGCTACAACATCAAGCCATATACCATACCCTATAGAGATAGTTCTCTTGCCTCAGGCTGGCAGGCTACAGCATCAAGCCATATACCATACCCTATAGAGACAGTTCTCTTGTCTCAGGCTGGCAGGCTACAACATCAAGCCATATACCATACCCTATAGAGATAGTTCTCTTGCCTCAGGCTGGCAGGCTACAGCATCAAGCCATATACCATACCCTATAGAGACAGTTCTCTTGTCTCAGGCTGGCAGGCTACAACATCAAGCCATATACCATACCCTATAGAGATAGTTCTCTTGTCTCAGGCTGGCAGGCTACAGCATCAAGCCATATACCATACCCTATAGAGATAGTTCTCTTGTCTCAGGCTGGCAGGCTACAGCATCAAGCCATATACCATACCCTATAGAGATAGTTCTCTTGTCTCAGGCTGGCAGGCTACAGCATCAAGCCATATACCATACCCTATAGAGATAGTTCTCTTGTCTCAGGCTGGCAGGCTACAGCATCAAGCCATATACCATACCCTATAGAGATAGTTCTCTTGTCTCAGGCTGGCAGGCTACAACATCAAGCCATATACCATACCCTATAGAGATAGTTCTCTTGTCTCAGGCTGGCAGGCTACAGCATCAAGCCATATACCATACCCTATAGAGATAGTTCTCTTGTCTCAGGCTGGCAGGCTACAGCATCAAGCCATATACCATACCCTATAGAGATAGTTCTCTTGTCTCAGGCTGGCAGGCTACAGCATCAAGCCATATACCATACCCTATAGAGATAGTTCTCTTGTCTCAGGCTGGCAGGCTACAGCATCAAGCCATATACCATACCCTATAGAGATAGTTCTCTTGTCTCAGGCTGGCAGGCTACAGCATCAAGCCATATACCATACCCTATAGAGACAGTTCTCTTGTCTCAGGCTGGCAGGCTACAGCATCAAGCCATATACCATACCCTATAGAGATAGTTCTCTTGTTCTTTTTGCCGCCACCGCTACGTTAAAATGTCACAGTTCATAGATAAACCAAGTAGGTAAGTGAACAAGCATTAAAATCACATTCCTATCCAGAGCAAAATGCTCATCCTAGATGACCGCATAAATAAAGAAGTTAATTAAGATTTTGAATGTCAGTTGTTTCTCTGAAAACAATTTTCAACTGATTTGTTTCACAAAATGCCTCACCTCTAAGTTATTGATAAGTGACAGATTACCAAGGCATACTAGGCATGAAGGAATCAGAGACTAGCCAAACTTTGCCATAGCTCTCAAAGGTCAACCCTTGCAGGAAAAAATCTACACAATAGGTAGATACTAAATACCACTTCTACAGTCAAGAAAATTAAAGCTTAAATAAGAGATTTTATACAAAGATATCAATATCCAACTAATGAAGTCTATCGTTTCTGTGCAAGGAACATGTAAATAACATGCACAATAAATATATATATATCCCCATTTTGCAGCCTTTGATTGTTGTGGAGAGGAAGCATAAATACTTCTGATTTTGCCGTTCATTCAGTATCAAATAAAGCACTAACTGCTTAACTACTAACTTAAGCAGTAGGCTCCAGGAACACAAATACCGTCAAGAGTAAACACAAAACTAAACAGCATGTCACAGGTTCCTTCCTTTAACAATCATATGTTGAATTTCTTTTAATGAAAATAGCATGAAGGGAAAGAGGAAGTTGGTAACCAGCAACCCCTTAATTAATCAGTTACCATAAACGTACTATTTCTAGGAGTCAAACCTGGGATTTTTCCTAATGCATTTTCTGTCCAATTTTGAAGAGACGTTTCTCCATATGGGTTGCTGACTGTAGACAAAGGAGAAGAGTCGTACAACCAGCACACACCTTGAGTATGAGGAAACCTCTTCCTGTAAGATGTCACACTACATCCCTACCAAGGCTAAATTAACCGGATCAACTCCAAAATACTAATGCTGCTTGCTGAAATAATCCATTGACCACCACACAGGTTTGTCTTTCTAATACCTTAAACACAGACACTTCGTGAAGTTTCAACTAGTCGGGAAAAAGAATTTATAAAACCCACACAGCAAGGTCAAGGTCAGCCAGCATGTGTGTCAGGGCAACTAGAATGAATGGATAAATGATGGGAAATGCCAGAAAACCTGGGATTATTCTGGAACTACCAACATCTCACAGATATTAGAATGGCTGCTATATTCAAGTTCATTTGATTATGAGGTGTGTCTAAATATATTCATGTAATTCAAGTGACTTGAATGCTAGCATTTATACATATACAGGTGGTGAATGGATTTAATGTCTTGCCAAACTGCACTTTTCTTGGAATGAGGCAGAAGTTATTAGAAGTAGATAAGGATCTGAGATGGAGGTGTACGGATTTAGTTGTTGGCCAGCTCATTTGAGAGCCAGTCCAATCCCTCGTAGAGACCTTCTCCTTGGGTGGCACACGCTGACTGGATATACCACTGAAACAAACACAAACAAACATCAGCCACCACAATAAGTCATACACAAACACAAACAAACATCAGCCACCACAATAAGTCATACACAAACACAAACAAAGCTATTAACTACAGGGAATAGTACCGGTACTCAACTACCGTAATTTCGCGTGTATAAGACGCACTTTTTTACACTGAATTTTACACTGAAATCGGGAGTGCGTCTTATACACAAAGCTAGAAATCTAGGGTGTTTTACATCGAGTTACCAGGCCACTCGGAGATCGCAAATTACAATTATAATGCGGCCAAGACAATGCCCATCGATGTTTGCCCCGTCATTGATGAATTGTAATAACCGAACCACCCTCCGCTAGAATTTACTGATTACAATCCATGTGACATGCCCAGGACAATGGGTAGTGAGTACCGACACAGGGTGATACGCATTGATGTCACGGTGATGTCACATTTCACGCTTCTCAATATGCGTTTAACTGGCTTTCTAGCGTTATTCATGAGGAGTTGATTTCCCACAATAATTCCGAAAAGGGGTGCGCACTATACACAAAGCTAAGGTCTATACATCATTTTAAAGGCCTGGACAAGGGGTGCGTCTTATATACGGGTGCGTCTTATACACGCGAAATTACGGTAAATACTGAATATCAATATCAAATAGGGAAATGTATTGCATCCTTTAAGAAGATACCCCTTTTGTACACTCCTACTGCTAAATGATATAAAATAACCTTTACTGCTAATCTGTCTTCAAATATAGTCAGTGCCCATAATAGCAAAAATTACCAAGCAGACAGTGCTAAACTAACCAAAATTAGGTCCCGTGGAGGCAAAAAGTAACATATAAAATATTGTTGAGATACTATATACTGTATCCTATCAGAAACATTTTCAAGGTGCCAATCCCTAATCACCCGAATATTTCTTAACAAACAACTGCTTGCTGTTGAAATTACCAAAATATTGACACTAGCTTTCAGTAGAAAAGCCTAACCCTAGCTTCAACTTTACAAGCTTTAACACACATACTTTCTTCTCTCAAAGGTATCGTGTATGCCTGACTGGGTATGTTAACAAATGTTCAGTTGGCACATATTAATCACCACCTTTTTACTGCAATTCTACCAGAAGGAAGGAAAACTAGAAGTTAAACTGGCAAGGATAAATGCTTTAAAAGTCTGGATAGAGGAAATTGCAAGTTGCAAAATCGAGGCCATTCTTCAGAGTATTCTATGTACTATCCAATGAACATAGCAAATAGAAAAATGAATCTTTCAAGTGTTAGTTACTTACTTTTCTATTTCTGAGGGTGTTGAGTTTCAATTTTTCTGTGATTTCTGCCGCTGTCATAGCATTAGGTAAATCTTGCTTGTTGGCAAACACTAGGAGAGCTGCATCTCTTAGTTCATCCTCTTGGAGCTATAAGCAGTAATTAGAAATGTTGTAAGAAGGAATGATAAAGATGATGATCATCATCATAATAATAGCAATAATAATTACATTAATTTCAATATTGATGATAATGGAGGTGATGACAATATTATCATAATAGTGATGATGATGAATAATGTTATTGTCATATGATAGAGCAGCCCTTCATATGGCCATATATCATAACACAGGCATACTTTATTTAATTTGTTGTCATGCATTTTATGTAATAATTTAACAACTCTAAAACATGTCTACACATTACATGACAATGATAAATTTGTGCTGAGGCATGTACATGTACACATACCCTATGTACAACAGGGTTCAAATCTTTTATTAATCATGGAGGGGGGAGGGTTAATGAAACAATGACATGGAACTATTGACATGGAATTTTGCTGCTGGTTTAACAATGCTTTCTTGGAGGTTGTGTGTGGGCGGGTTGCCAGAAAGTGGGTGCCCAAAATGTGGTATCATAAAAGGCTTGAGTAAAATCTCTGAAAGACTAATTGGTAGACTAGTGAAACAATATTAAAGCAACTTTTACAAGCATTATTTAAGGTAAACTCATTCATGCCTGAAGCACATGAAGAAAGTCTTTTCCAATATCTAAAAGAATATGGAACAAGATATAATATTTACACAAATTTCCATAAAAAAATCTTGAATTTTTGCTTTATGAATAATAGTTGTTGTTTTTTTAAGGTTCACTTTCTTTCAAGCATGAATGGGTTTATAATAATAGCAGAGTTTATCACATCGATTTTAAATCATGAACTGGGTAGTATTAATAAACAATTTATGGACCAAGTTTTAACTTAAACCCTATCTAGGAGACAAAATTGTACCACCTACAGCAGTGAGCACTACACATTACTAGGAATGTCATTGATAACAAATTTTATCGATTTGATTAATCGCTATTTTATTCGATACGATTTGATACACCGTAACGTGCTCGTTGGGCTTAATTAATTACCTAGTAATTGCTCAAAATAAAAAACATTCTTGCCTTCTTAATTCATACATCAAACATCAAATTAATGAATTAATTCTGTAATTATGCATTCATCAATTATTATAATCAATCATGATTTATTTTATTCTATTTTTATTCCATTTGAATACATGTATTACTTAATCAAAATTTGTTTATCATTTTACTTTATATTTGATTTATTCTTTTATACCTATTAGAATTCATTCTACTTTGAATTGAATTCGTTTTGACAAATTGTGGCTGTTTTTTGTATTAATTTCATCTATAGCCACGTATGTCTATATGGACACTCATTACGGTTGCTCATTTGAGACACGAACATTTTAAACGTTCATATCTCGAATACTGCACACTTGATGAGCAGCACGTTTAGCGAACGTTTCAAACATTAGTTATTCTGAACGTACTGCTGTAAAATTTAACCCCCAAATGTAGCGGCATTTGGGGTTAAATTTTGTCGATTCTATCGCATCGATACGGTTGCCTTATCGATGCGACTATCGATAGGGTCTTATCTAGCGGTGCATCGACTTGGCGACTATCGATGACATCCCTACACATTACATGTCCTACATATCCGGTTAGTGTCGACCAGGGTCTTAGCCAGGATTTGGAAACTGGGTGCCTAAAATTGGCAATTGTAAAATTTTTGGGCGTCCCCAATTTTTAAGGGAGACCACAATTTACTAATATTTCAACAAAAACTTGTATAAATTTATAAAAATAAGCATGACATCGTTATAAAATATCATGGGAATTATATGAAAATGAAAAAATTCAATTGTATGCTTGAGACTGAGATTTTAAGAAATTCTTCACAAATTTTATTGGGTGTCCTGAAGGGTGCATTTTAGGGGTTTGGGTGTCCAAAAAGACACCCAGACGCCCTGCTGGCTAAGACTATGGTGTGGACATCAGATTTCACCTAAGCCGGACAGAATGGCCTGGTCCCATCCTACCCGATTTAGCTGAAAACATGGCTAGAATGCTAAGGCCTGTCCATGTGAGATAGTAGAAATTAACTCTTTGAAAAGTAACATTTTTTATATATGTTGTAAAAGCGCTTAGTCTAATCAAAATGAGGGGTTGCTTTAATTTTCTATCCAACAATTACCACAATTTTCTAAATGACAATGATAAATTTGTGCTGAGGCATGTACATGTACACATACCCTATGTACAACAGGGTTCAACTCTTTTATTAATCATGGAGGGGGGAGGGTTAATGAAACAATGACATGGAACTATTGACATGAAATGTTGCTGCTGGTTTAACAATGCTTTCTTGGAGGTTGTGTGTGGGCGGGTTGCCAGACTGCTGGTGTTGGTCACTTCGTTTAGATGTGGGATTGTGCCTAACGCTTATGAACAAGATTATTGGCATTTAATGCCTTTATTTTTGAAAAGGTCTGCAACATTGGTTAGCATGGCAATGTGAGTAAGAGGGAATAAATATGATTTGGAGCTGACTCGTGCTGTGCAGGGGGGCCAGTTAGTAGGACTTTTAAGTGACAAGAAACATAACTGGAACCCTTTCTATCACATTTGAGTGTGTGGAATCAGAGAGGCTTACCATTTTTGATAATTCGTCATATGCTTCTGGTGCTCTTTCTCTATCATTACTGTCTACAACAAATATTAAACCCTGAAAAAAAGTTGATATAAAAGTGAATAGTGATTTAAATAATGATGCAAATTGACAATGGGGACCTTATTTTTATCATAAGACAATGCAATGATAAATATTTACACAATTTAAGGAACAATATGTTTCATATACCAGACAACCTTTGCCAAAAACATAACCTTTGATCTAAAGCTGCAATACATTTTGTGTGGAGCAGGTAACAATTCAGAATGACAATCTAACCCTTCAAATGCCAGAAATGCATTTGATGTACCATAAGCTAGACTCCTAGTCCTAGAGAACCACGCATGCATACATGTGGGTGAGATAATCAAATTCATTTAAAGATGTGCCTGTCTCGCCAATTTAAAAGACCCTCTACATAGCTAGAAAATTAGGCAATTGGCTGTCAGAATGTTGTGCTCTATTCTAGGTTCATTTTGATATGTGACTATATGGTGGATCAAAATTGTTTAAGATCACCAAACATGAACAACCTGAATCTGGATTTTGGCCAATAATCTCCATTACAATTTTGCATCAGACATTTGTGGGGAAAATTACAATTTGAACTCACAAGGGTCATGTGTCTTTTCTTAATTACTTACTTGTGTATTTTGGAAGTAATGTCTCCACAAGGGTCTGATTTTGTCCTGTCCTCCAACATCCCATACTGTGAAACTAATGTTTTTGTATTCTACTGTCTCCACATTGAAGCCTGGCGGAAAACAACATAACACAATTCATATCCATCATCTAAATATGTACATGACCATTGGCAATATAGGAGATATATAACAATGCAGACTTTAAGTAATGGAACTATCCTAGGCATATGAATAGATAGTAAATACCATGCACCATAGTCTTAGTCAGGATTTTGAAAGTGGGTGCCCAAAATGTGGTATCATAAAAGGCTTGAGTAAAATCTCTGAAAGACTAATTGGTAGACAAGTGAAACAATATTAAAGCAACTTTTACAAGCATTATTTAAGGTAAACTCTTTCATGCCTGAAGCACATGAAGAAAGTCTTTTCCAATATCTAAAAGAATATGGAACAAGATATAATATTTACACAAATTTCCATAAAAAAATCTTGAATTTTTGCTTTATGAATAATAGTTTTTTTTTTAAGGTTCACTTTCTTTCAAGCATGAATGGGTTTATAATAATAGCAGAGTTTATCACATAGATTTTAAATCATGAACTGGGTAGTATTAATAAACAATTTATGGACCAAGTTTTAACTTCAACCCTATCTAGGAGACAATTTCAGACAAAACTGTACCACCTACAGCACTACATGGAAATAAGTCTTGTCTAGAGCAATAAGTCAACTTGAGGGGTAGTTTTTACTTAGAGCTCTGCAAATAGGAATCTAATCCAAAACATATCATACTAACTAGAAGGTGAGCCCCACATAGAGTGTATGATGCATGTGAGTATTTAACTCTATAAATCAATATCTGCCTCCAGAATGAGTGAACCATCTGGTCCTTAGGTGCGATAACAATGTCAGTCTACTCTGCCACATGGAAAATTGGAACTAGTGTTTAAATGAAACTATAACCACAACTCTAAACCAGGTAGTCGACTAACCACAATAGCTCAGTCCAGGGTACTTATTGACCAATATTTACTCTAGGCTTGAAACTCTGCCAAAGTTGGGATGTCATTTATAGCTACTATTTACATTTAGTTCTGATAGAGATGAAATGAGCATGAGGAAAACTCTCAATTGTAAACACCTGGGGACTATGGAAAGTGTTTGTAATGTTCACATACCCGAGGTTTTCCTATAAATATATGGAGGTGAAATGGGACTGGCTGTGCTTCAAAGAGGGGTGGAGAGAGGAATGAAGTTTATGCCTGGGAGGTGTTCTCACTTTTAGACCTGCATTGTATTTTAACTCATTTGCAGAACTTTGTATTGGGATTTCATTCTGTCATTTTTATAAACCTACCTCAATAGCCAAATAGGATGTCATTAGCATTTAGCAATTAATATTTGAATAGAGATTTTTAACCTTAAGAGGACCTATAACTAGTCTAATATTTCTTAACATATTGATATGATCTCATAATACCAGCGTATGTATAAGATCATGTACATGCTCTAAAAATGGGTCATAGAGGGTTAACAATTCTATGTAAAGCAAGGAATCAGTCAAGCTAAACAGGGCGATGTCTCTGCCTTACCTATTGTTGGAATGGTTGTCACAATTTCGCCCAGCTTCAGTTTGTAAAGAATGGTTGTTTTACCAGCAGCATCAAGACCAACTGGAAGAAAAAAGTAGCATGACAATAAATATAAAGTGCACAGATACAGGGGTCCAGGTAACCACTAGCCCCATAGTCCATGGCTACAAACAATAATGTGGGGCTATAATAATTGTAGCCCCACCCAGGGAGTTACCCAGAAGCCATACAGCCTGTCTTTTGGACAGGCAGTTTCCTAAAAACCTCCTTTATGGAAAGGCAAAAGATTTTATAAAGAATTTTCAATTTTAACCTTTTTGGCTTAATTTAAGCAAATATTTTTCTAACAAACCACCTTCTAAGACCAAGCTGAAATGTACATTGACCTTTTTGACACAATAGGCTTTCAAATGTAGTTGGTGTAAGTTCTTGAAGTATCCGAGTAGCTAAATATGGACGGGCAGAAATTTTGGAATTGCTGTCATGGACAGGCATTTCTAAAATCCTGGCTAAGACCCTGGCCCACCGACTATATAAGGGAAGTGACAATTTAAGATCATGGTCATAGGAATAAGAAGATTAGAATATGGTCAGTTGAAGATGATAAATTAATAAATATTGACTGAACAGATGGTCTATTTCAAATGGAAAGTGGCGTTGATAAAAAAAAATACAGAACATTACTTCATATTTGGTTTGTGGTTAGGAACTCGTATCTATATAATCCCATCTAGCTAGGACAGGAGAGTAAGGAACAGTTTTCATATTTTCAAAAAGTAGCCAGTTTTATATCAAATTATCAATATCGAACTGATTCCAATTACTTTTTTATTAATAACATGCATGCTCATTTTGCATCATCAGTCATCTTAGATTATGGCTAGTATGTACATATAAATCCTATTGAAATTGACACGTTCAGAGTTTACTATCAATCTTTTCTTGCAAGTCTTGCAGTCCTATTACTTAAGACAATATTATTTCAGTTTAAGTGGTACATGAAAAATACAAGTTGATTATGACATATATTTGGCTACGAAAACCCTGTATACATTCGCTTCTTTACACCAGTTCTTGGTTATCTATAGAATAAGTGTTCTTATAAGATGTACTTCATTCTAGTAAATAGGCTCATTCAAATGTATCTGCATTCACAGCCTCAAAGGTAACTTTAAGACAATTTTACTCCTATACAGGCCTCAATGCTTTAATACTCAAAATGTTACTGGCCCCGTAGGACTAGTAACACCTAGGTCCTGCAAATCTTTTACTGGTCCTACACATTTTTCTTTAACCATCTAAACCCCTGTCATGTTGGTATTATTTGGATAGTTCTTGCAGAGTACTATCAGATGAGTACCAAAGTCCAAGGGTTTCAGTCTTTTTTTTATAGGTTTTTTGCATCATTCCCAATTTGTATTGGCCAAATTAGTCGCCAGTACCATACAGGTTAATATAACAAGAAAAACATTACATCAGATTCACTGGCTTCATCTATTATTAATATATATCTTTTATTCAGTTTATCTTCATTTAATTCAAAAACACTTGGGTACATTCATGAGGGGAACAATACCCCAAATGTTTACTGGCCCAGTAGGACCAGTCCAATGACTGGGACTGTTTTGGTATGGGACTTAAGATGCAGCACTGAGAATTGCAGTTTTATAGCTCAGAGACATAGGTTTTTGTTGCATAAGCTGAAGCCGAAGCTTTGCAACAAACACCCTCCACGAGGCTATAATTTATAGCTTATAAATCGGCACAAATGCTCAGTGGCAGATCTTAATGGCAATTACAATGGGTTTGAGTGATAAAAATGACACAAAAATAGATTTTTCTCATGGTTTCTGAGCTGGGATTTAGTCCTGGCTCAATGTAGTACTAAGTCAGGATTTGGTCCCAGCTCAGTTGGTTGCTATGGGTAATGGCACTGAACCAGGGGCCTATTTCACGAAAGTCGGATAATGGGTTAGCTAGCTAACTGCAAGCTTACCACAGGCTAGCCAGCTAAATTCGGTTTCACAAAGAATCCCAAGCCAGCGGTTATCCTGTTGCCATGACGAAATAAGTCTGAACAGCTAGCCTGCTAGGAGCTAACCCATTAACCGACTTTCGTGAAATAGACCCCAGGACCATTTTAAAGGCACTAAAACAGACCACTGAACGTAACTGCATAATCCCAGCCCTGTTATTGCCGTATAGAAACACCCTATAATCAGCATTTACATTTTTGAAAGAAATTGTCCCACAAAGTTGGTGGCGCAATCGATTTTCCAAAGTCCACAACATCAAATACTTTTGGCTGACAATTATTTATGAATGTGGACAGAAGAATGATTTTGAACCAAACCCATGCTCTGCACAGGGATCGGCGGGTAGTTATTAATACCTGCTTTTGCAACATCTTTTTTTTTTATCTTACAGTGAATACAGTCTGTAATGCAGCCATGAAGCTTCATTCAAGGCAGATAAACAAATGTATACGTGTATGCTATGTCACCAGGTCCGGTTAGATCACCCGATCGGGTGAAATATCCCGATCGGGATATTTCTCCCGATCGGGATACATTGTCAATTATTGAGACGTGGTCATTAAACACTAATTACTTTAAAGATTGAGCACCTCAGCCGCCTGGTAGCTGCTGAGCTGGTATTTACTCAACTCCCAGACGTCTGGGCAGCCTCGAGCTTACTCAATATATTTCCCAGCAGCCCATTGACTCCATTTACTTGCATATTGCCGGGACACCCTGACAGGAAAATATTGATAAAATCAGTTTCGGACATGGGATTCTGCTTAAAGTCAGTAATCCCATAGTTAATAAAGATATTATTTACTTCCATTTCCGATTTTTATTTTGGATGAGTGCTTTTCGGAAGGTAAAAGTTGACCTTCCCATTTAGATTGAATAATATACCCCGAACGGGACACTTATCCCTAACGGGAAAAAACGTGGTTTGAGAAAAGTATCCCGAACGGGGTACCCATGTCACATGATGTGAACTCTTTCAGAAGGGAGGTAAAGATTATTGAGCTGGAGAATCATCCCGATCGGGAGATTTCTTAGTACAATGTATCCCGACCCCGGGAGAAATATCCCGATTGGGAGATTTCACCGGACCTGGTCACATGGTATGGTACAGCAGAATGCAGATCTATTGAATCAGTGACAAAGACCAACGTAGTGCAGGGCAGGCTTGTTTTTTAATACTGATATCTCAGCACCTGCTTATCCTACAATTGAAGTTTAACAATTCTGGAATGAAAAGGTGTACCAGTAAATTGTAAATTAAAACAATACTGGAATGTGCATGTACGAGTACCATACAATACTGCTACATTCTATATTCGTTTTCTGCATGATTTCTGGAGATGTAGTACATGTATATGCTGTGCTCACAGGATCTGGGTCTATCATACCAAGGGCAATTTTGAAATGAGCCATGTCTACTAAGTACTAGGGTTGGGTTTCTCAAATTAGGGCTTAAGGGCTATGAAACCAACCCCAGTGGGTGTGCCTAATTTTATGGGGTGTGCCACCCCCAAGATCATTTCCTGCAGAAAAGGCACTAATCTGTCATTTGTTCGGTTCTCATTACTCTCCTGTGTGGAAAGGAGTTATTAGTTATGACTTATAAAAACTGTTTGAGAAACATGAATGGTCCATCATGAATTCAAAAAAGGAAGCCACGATACCTAACCCACTCTGACAACTATACTATATACTAATATAGATCTAATGCCAATGCCACAATTTCAAAGTGATTTAGTCATTTACTTCCTACGCGTACAAATTACCTTCGATCAAGAAGAGATTTGCCAGATGTGCTATTTCTTGTCTGACTTTTAATTCAACCTTCATCCTTGTCATAAAGAATAAGGAATGAGTATGAATGAATCTATGATTATACCTCAGCAACTTATGAACTTACCCATCAAAATTCTCATGGCCTTCTTCCCAAATAGTCTGGTGAACAGACTCGAAATTGTTAACCCCATTTTTTGATTATTATCCGATCACTTTACTCTCTGGATGGATTAGATGAATTCTTCAATGCAATCTTTTCGGGAATATCTCCTCACCGGTGTCCTCCTCTCACTATATATAATTAAAATGAAGATTTAGTCCGCTTGCCACGTCAATTTCGCCAACCGAGTGACTCAAAACGTCACAAGATGGAGTATAATGTATCCCAGAATGCAATCTTACTATGTAGTTTTGCACTTTTAAAAATAGAGGGCGCCGCGCTCTAAACTGTTCACTGTTCTGCTGATACCCTGGCTGATATAAGGACGTACTGTATGGCAAGCCAAAGTGGTTTAAAGTAGGCATTTATAAATATTCATAGTTCATTTTTAAATATTTGAAAATATTTGAAAATATTTGAAATTAATTTTAAATATTTAAAATTCATTAATAAATATTAATATGAGGAAGCATGGCTTCGACGACGAGCGAAGCTCTTAACAATAACATAGCTGCAATAGGGATGCTTCACATAAGGCAGCGAGCCCAGGTGGTCACTGGCTAAGTGGTACAAACAGCCCCCTAATGTGCTGTCACCGCAGTGCTGTCCCACTGCTGGTTGTATTGGAGAGAGCAGCAATCTCTCTAGCACCCAAGTATTCTACACCTCAAACTGCTTTTCTCTACCAAATATTTAATCATTTTCTCAATAACCATATTGAGAATTAAATGTTTTTAACTTGGCTGCTACAACTTCCTCACATTTTTCTTTTAATCTATCAAGATTTATCACAGTACGAGTTGCAACTGCACACTATCACAGAGATATATAAGGTTGGCTTCCTCAAACCATTGGTTATAATGCCACAATTATTTTTGGAAATTGCTGTAGTTGAGGCACTGTCTGTGAATGGAAGTCGACCATCTCTCCACAGAAAATGAAGTAAACTAAAGCAAAATCTCAATTGACTAGTTGGTAGATGGATGGCAGGAAGTAGTAAAACTCTTGAACATGTATGTTTTCTATTAATGTGTGACAGAATGCTTTTCTCTACTAAATATTTGCTCATTTTCTCATTAACCATAATGAGAATTAACTAACTAATTTGGCTGCTACAACTTCCTCGAATTTTTCTTAAAGTCCATCAAGATTTACCTCAGTACTAGCGGCAGCTGCAGCCTATCACAGAGATACCAAGGTTGGCTTCTTCAAACCATTGGTTATAATGCCACAATTATTTTCTGAAATTGCTTTAGTTGAGGCACTGTCTGTGATTGGAAGTTCACTATAGTGTACCTCTGGCCCCAGGCCAGTAAAAATTCCCCAAAACGGCTTTGGGCCAGTAAAAAAAGACCTCCACTGGTCTTACAGAGCCAGTGGACATTTGGGGGACATTCTTGTTAACAAGTTTCCTATGAAAATGCTCCCAAACATTTTTGAAATAAATGAAGACAAAATGAATTAAAATTAATGTCAGTTAGTTTCATGCAATGTTAAGTTAAAGAAAAATATGTGGCGCCAGTTAAAATTTTGCAGGACCATAAGATCCTAGGTGATTCTGGTCCTATGGGACCAGTACCATTTTGAGTTAGCGTTGAGGTCTGTAAAGCAAAATTAAGTATGTGGTAGGTGGATGGCAGGAAATGGTAAAACTCTTGAACATGTATGCTTCCTATTAAAGCGTGACAGAATGTTCCTAAGGGACCATTAAATGTTAATTTTGTATTGCAGAATAGAATTAAGAGGTCAGAAACATTGAAAGTGGGTTATGTTGAAGGAGCTCTGGGGAGGTAGGAATCAGCTGAAATAGAGCAGCCATTTAAGATATAAGATACCACAGATCATATTTATTTTACTTCCTTTAAAAATTTAAATGCTTGCTGAAGTATTTATATAGAATATTCTTTTCAACTTCCCACAAAATAATAGTTTTTAAATAGCATCAATTGAACATGAACGTTGTGAAACAGGCTATTCTGTAATGCTTAGCACAGCAGTAATAGGGCCCCAAGCTGCTGTTTGTACCACTCTGGTGGTACAAGCGCTTATGTGAATATACCCTATTTTCTACCCCGTAGTGCCAGCATGTCCCGGGGGGGCGGGGGGGGGGGGGGCACTTTGGTATTTAGGGGGGGGGGGGGGGGTATATAAACGCTAGTTATCAAAATTTAAAAATACCCCCTAAGGCCTAAACCTCTGATTTCTGGCCAAAAAAGCACCCTTTAAAAAAAAAAAAAACGCTGACTTTTTCCACTAAAAACACGTATTTTAACTTCAGATTTTATAATCCTCTGCCTGTTCCGTTTGCGGCAGCAGACTCGGAAGCCCACGTAACTCGGCGTCAGAGCCGCATATATTTCGTGGATTGTTAGGGGATTTTCACCCCCGATAATTCCTACCTGGTTACAAAAAAATACCCTTTTATACAAAATCGCGGACATTCAGAGGTCTTAAAAAAGACCCCATCCTCCGCGAAATACGTAAGGCGGGTGCGGCCCCCCTCTGTACCTGAGGAGCCCCACAATACCCTCACCGCCCCCCCCCCCCCCCCCCCCCCCCCCCACGCAGCATGTATTGCGAACTATGTAGTTAATGATGCGTGGCGCGCTTGTATCACGTTCGCTATTTGGCGCCAGTTTCTAAGGAAGATGAACGCTGCACGTCACAACACACGCACATAACCATTGTTGAATTACTGTATGAGCTTCACGATAAACGCGTATCTTTCTCTTTTTTGTCCGCAACCTTGGGGCGTTAAAACATATCCATAGTTTCATATGTTGTAGGACACTAGCAATCTCCCCGTGCGATGCACGGGTTTGGATTGTAATTCCAAATAAGTGATAATAAGTGGAAGAAGAGAGTCAACATTTACGACACTGAAAATGAATACAATACTGGAGATAAAGAAGTTATTGAAGAGATATAGTGCAAAAAAACAAAGACCCAAGAAAGACAATAAATATGTGCAGAGAATTTTAAAAAGATGATTTTAAGATGCACAAAAAAATGAGAGAATGATAAACCGTAAATTAAAGAAAATGCAATAATGAATAAACACCGAAAGGATGCACAGAAATATAAGAGAGCGAATTGAAGAGTGAAAAACAAAAATAAGTAGGAAGATAAAATGAAGAAAAGTAAAAAGTAAAACGATGCAAAGACAAATATGAGAAAGGTCAAGAGAGAAAGATACAGGATACAGAAATAGCATGAGTGAAAAAAGTAAAGGCAGGATACAGCAGAAAGCATTGGAAAAAGATCTACTGAGTATAAAAATACTTCCAATGCAGGATAGAGCATTGATAAAAAAGAAGAGAAAATGCAAAGAATAATTGAGAGAACAAAAAAGTGAAATAATGAACTTCAGATGATATGAACAGCAAATGCAGAAAAAAGGAAAGGAGGATGTGGATAAGACAATTTTTGAAAAAAAAGTTAAAACGCAAAGAATCATGCAGGAAATTGAGAAAACAAAGTTAAATGATGAAAATCCGATGATATAAACAGCAAATGCGGAAAAAAGGAAAGAAGACAAATACAAACTATCAAAACTTGAGTGCTCCAATATTGACGCCCCTCCCCCAATTTCGAAATCTATTTTCTTAATTACCCCCCACTCCCTAGATTTCTGAATACCCATGACACCCCCGCCCCCCCCCCCCCCCCATTCTGAATTGATATTATTACTGAAGTACCCCCTTATGCCGATTTGCAAATTGTTTTCCGCGCCAACTTTTTGCCCCTTACCCTCCTCCCCCTAACCCCAATTCTGAACTACATTTATCTTTTTTTACCAGCCCCTATTACCCCAAGTTCTGAATACTAAGGACTTGCCACCCTCCCCCTAGATACTGAATTGTCAGTATGCCCCCCACCTCCCCAAACTATAAATTGTTTTCTGCCCCCTCCATCACATTTTTAAGTGAATCAGCTCAGGGGACATGTGCCCCTTAACCCCCAAAATCTAAATACTCCATAACCCGAATTTGGAAATCTATTTTTTCTTTTTTTAACGACCCCCACTCCCCTGAGTTCTGAATACCCTTGACCCCCACCCCTATCCCCTAACTCCCCATGAGTTTTGAATAATTTTTTGTCCCGCCCCAACACTTTTTTTTAAAAGGATCAGCTTGTAGGCGATTTTGACTTTCCAATTCTGAATACCTAGTAAGCCCCCCCCCCCTCCTTCAAATCTTTTTTTTCTAACGATCCCCACTCCCCTGGGTTCTAAATAAATATGCACAGGATTTCATCCACAAAGTAGAGTACGGGGTGAACGAATCCAAATCTAAAGGGGGATGGGGGGGGGGGTGGGGTTTGCGGAGAAGGGAAGAGTGGGAAAGAATTTGCCCATACCTCCCCCCCCTTCCCTAAATTCAGAATAGGCCTATCCAGGACCCCCCCCCCCCCCTATGAATTGTTTTCCCTTCTGCCCCTCACCATTTAAAAAAAATGGATCAAAGGAATTTCCTCCCCCCCCCCCCCCCAATTCAGAATACCCAGGACCACCCTTCACCAATTCTGAACTATTTTTTTAACGACCCTCACTCCCCAGAGTTCTGAATGCCAGGACTCCGCCCCCCCACCCCAATTCTGAATTGGTATCATTTCATCCCCACCCCTCCCCACTCCCCCTCAATTTGGAGGAAATTTTGCTCCTTCTCCCCCCCCCCCCCCCCTCCCCCTAACCCTAATTCAGAAGTTTGTGTTTCTTTTTTTAACAACCGCCATTCTGAATATGTATAACCCGTCCCCACACCCTTGAATTCTAACCCAAAATGTGAAGTATGTTATTTTTTTAACGACCCCCACTCCCCTGAATTCTGAATACCTAGGACCCCCCAACTCCCTATTAATTCTGAATTGTTTTTCATCCCCCACCACTTTCTAAAATGCCCCCCGGATTCTGAATTGGTATTATTTCATCCCACCTTCTTCCGCTATATTCTGAATTGTTTTTCGCCCTCCTCCCTCAGCTTGGAGGAAATTTTGCCCCTTACCCCCTCACTCTAACGGTCTAACCCCAATTCTGAACTGTTTTTTTCTTATTTTAACAACCCTCATCAACCCAAGTTCTGAATACTCAGGACCTGCACCCTCCTCCTAAAATATAAATTGATATTATTCGCCTCCCCAAGTTAAGAATTGCTTCCCGCCCCCAACACGTTCTTAAGTTGATCAGTTCGGAGGATATGTTGCCCCTTATCTCCCCAAATTCTGATTACCCCCTAACCCAAATTCTGAAATCTATTTTTCATTTTATTCCTTTCTTAACAGATTTGAAGGCAAACTGAGGAGCATGTAGAAGAACTTGTGGCGGTTCTAATAATCTAAACCGCATTAAAATTGACCCACGGAAAGGCGTAGCTTCCGATGATTTCAGTTCATACTGGGCAAAATACAGCATAGATTCAGCGAAAAATATTGCCATAAAAATTACAATTTCAACCCGTCGCAAAATGTTCATTTCTTCACAGATTCGAAAGTAAATTGGGAAGCATGTAGAGGAACTTGTGGCGGTTCTAACAATCCGCTTTAGAATTGACCCGCGGAAAGGCATAGCTTCGGATGCTTTCATTTCATACTGAGCAAAAGATGGTATAAGTTCAGCGAAAAAGAATGCCATAAAAATTACAATTTCAACCTGTCACAGAATCTTCATGTCTTAAAAGATTTGAAAGCAAACTGAGAAGCATGTAGAAAAATGATTCTAACAATCTACAACGCATTAAAATTGACCCACGGAAAGGCGTAGCTTCGGATCATTTGATTTCATACTGACCAAAAGATAGCATAGATTCAGCGAAAAAAAATTGACAAAAAATTACAACAATTTCAACCTGTTGCAAAATATTCCTTTCTTAACAGATTTGAAAGCAAACTGAGGAGCATGTAAAAGAACTTGTGGCGGTTCTAATAATCTAAACCGCATTAAAAATAAAATTGACCCACGGAAAGGCGTAGCTTCCGATGATTTCAGTTCATACTGGGCAAAATACAGCATAGATTCAGCGAAAAATATTGCCATAAAAATTACTATTTCAACCTGTCGCAAAATGTTCATTTCTTCACAGATTCGAAAGTAGAGGAACTTGTGGCGGTTCTAACGATCCGCTTTAGAATTGACCCGCGGAAAGGCATAGCTTCGGATGCTTTCATTTCATACTGAGCAAAAGATGGTATAAGTTCAGCGAAAAAGAATGCCATAAAAATTACAATTTCAACCTGTCACAAAATCTTCATGTCTTAAAAGATTTGAAAGCAAACTGAGAAGCATGTAGAAAAATGATTCTAACAATCTACAACGCATTGAAATTGACCCTCGGAAAGGCGTAGCTTCGGTTCATTTGATTTCATACTGACCAAAAGATAGCATAGATTCAGCGAAAAAAATTACAATTTCAACCTGTTGCAAAATATTCCTTCCTTAACAAATTTGAAGGCAAACTGAGGAGCATGTTAAAGAACTTGTGGCGGTTATAATAATCTAAACCGCATTAAAATTGACCCACGGAAAGGCGTAGCGTCAGATGATTTCATTTCATACTGAGCAAAAGATAGTATAAATTCAGCGAAAAAAATTGCCATAAAAATTATAATTTCAACCTGGCGCAAAATCTTCATTTCTTAAAAAATTCGAAAGCCAATTGAGAAGCATGTAGAGGAACTTGTGGCGGTTCTAACAACCCAAACCGCATTAGAATTGACCCACGGAAGGGCGCGTAGCTTCAGATGATTTCATTTCATACTGAGCAAAAGATAGTATAAATTCAGCGAAAAAAATTGCCATAAAAATTATAATTTCAACCTGGCGCAAAATCCTCATTTCTTAAAAAATTCGAAAGCCAATTAAGAAGCATGTAGAGGAACTTGTGGCGGTTCTAACGATCCAAACCGCATTAGAATTGACCCACGGAAAGGCGTAGCGTCAGATGATTTCATTTCATACTGAGCAAAAGATAGAGCGAAAAAAAATGCCATAAAAATTATAATTTCAACCTGGCGCAAAATCTTCATTTCTTAAAAGATTCAAAAGCCAATTGAGAAGCATGTAGAGGAACTTGCGGCGGTTCTAACAACCCAAACCGCATTAGAATTGACCCACGGAAAGGCGTAGCGTCAGATGATTTCATTTCATACTGAGCAAAAGATAGTATAAATTCAGGGAAAAAAATTGCCATAAAAATTATAATTTCAACCTGGCGCAAAATCTTCATTTCTTAAAAGATTCGAAAGCAAATTGAGAAGCATGTAGAGGAACTTGCGGCGGTTCTAACAACCCAAACCGCATTAGAATTGACCCACGGAAGGGCGCGTAGCTTCAGATGATTTCATTTCATACTGAGCAAAAGATAGTATAAATTCAGCGAAAAAAATTGCCATAAAAATTATAATTTCAACCTGTCGCATAATCTTCATTTGTTAAAAAATTCGAAAGCCAATTGAGAAGCATGTAGAGTAACTTGTGGCGGTTCTAAAAATCCAAACCGCATTAGAATTGACGCACGCAAAGGCGTAGTTTCAGATGATTTCATTTCATACTTCAAGCAAAACCTGACGTATTTTAGTTACGTTCACTGTCGATAGAGGGCGTTGCAAAATTTCCTGCCGAAACGCCGAGTAGCAGACGCTGCACGCGGCGGACATCGCCGATCAAACGAAAAATCAGCAAATCATAAATTGTAAAGTTGGAAAACTATAAACTATGACTCGGAAAGTAATAATACAGGTATTTTAATACGAAAAATAAAACTCTCTGGGAGAAATATAAAAAAAATAGGGTACCCAGCTGCCTCGGCACCGGAACAAAATGGGGCGGACCATGAAGTGCACGGCGATTCATAATAAGGATAAAGCTGGGCCTGGGAATTGGCATAACAAAGCTCAGTGTTTATCCACTTCACGCGACTCCGTCTGACGTCATTTCCGTTTTAACAGCAGGACCCGGACGTACCATAAATTGATCGATGGAAATTTAAGGCCATCGTCCTACTGACAACAATGAGGTATCTCGCGCATTGCCATTGTACTCGCTACGCTCGCTAGCTGCTTCGCAGCTTGCGAGCTTCGCTCGTTAATAATTTAGAATTTTAAATATTTATAAATCATGCTGAATTATAAATATTTAAAAATGATTTATAAATATTTGAAAATGAATTTCAAATATTTAAAAATGAATTATAAATATTTAAAAATGATTTATAAATATTTGAAAATGATGATTATTTTTAAATATTTGAAAATCCTTTTCAAATATTTAAAATTCATTTTCAAATATTTATAATTCATTTTCAAATATTTAAAATTCAGTGATTTTTAAATATTTATAAATGAATTATAAATATTTAAAAATGATTTATAAATATTTAAAAATGAATTTCAAATATTCATAAATTGTCTTGATTTTCAAATATTTATAAATGATTTTCAAATATTTATAAATGATTTTCAAATATTTATAATTTATTTTCAAATATATATTATTATCTTATTTATAAATATTTGAAATTGAATTATAAATATTAATAATTTGTTTATGAATATTAAAAAATCCTTTATAAATATATGAAAATAATTATAAATATTTGAAAATGAATTTCAAATATTCATAAATCATTTCTAAATATTTATAATTCATGTTGAATTATAAATATTTGAAAATGAATTTTGAATATTTAAAATTCATTTCCAAATATTTATAAATGATTTATGAATATTTGAAAATGATTTATGAATATTTGAAAATGGCCCGATTTATAAATATTTGAAAATGAATTATAAATATTTAAAAATGAATTGCAAATATTTATAAATGATTTTTTAATATTTGAAAATGAATTATAAATATTTATAAATGATTTTCAAATATTTAGAATTCAACTTCGATTATAAATATTTATAAATGATTTATTAATATTAATAATTCATTTTCAAATATTAATAATATAATACATTTTCAAATATTTGAAAATCAGAGCCATCTTTTATTGATTATCTAAACTATCCTGTGAAACTCAAGAAACGACTGCTCCCTGTATCCTTGGAAACCATGGAAAACAGAAAAGCAGTTTTGCAAGGTTTAGCTGTGTATTGAAAGTGAGAAATACGAAATGTCAGGCAGGCTGAGTGCTATTTTAGATAATCTTGAAAGGGTTAGCCAGGACCCTGCATGTCCTTTAGAGGAAAGGGAAGGGAGCATCACTTATTTCAGATTTTTAATTTTTATCCCTGCCACTAGATGTCACTTATTTATAAATATCTAAAAATGACTTTCATTATCAAATATTTAAAATTCATTTACAAATATTTATATTTATTTTCAAATATTTATAAATCAATGATTTATGAATATTTAAAAATGAATTATAAATATTTAAAAATGATTTATAAATATTTTAAAATGAATTATAAATATTTAAAAATGAATTTTAAATATTTTAAAATGAATTATAAATATTTGAAAATGATGATCATTTCTAAATATTTGAAAATCATTTTCAAATATTTAAAATTCATTTTTAAATATTTATAATTCATTTTCAAATATTTATAATTCATTTCCAAATATTTAAAAATCAGTGATTTTTAAATATTTAAAAATGAATTATAAATATTTAAGTGAATTATGAATATTTGAAAATGAATTTCAAATATTTAAAAATGAATTTCAAATATTTATAATTCATTTATAAATATTTGAAATTCGATCTTATTTATGAATATTTATAAATGAATTTCAAATATTTGAAATTCATTTTCAAATATTTATAATTCAATTTCAAATATTTATAAATCACTGATTTATGAATATTTGAAATTTAATTATAAATATTTAAAAATGAATTTCAAATATTTAAAAATGAATTTCAAATATTTTAAAATGATTTCTAAATATTTCTAAATATTTATTAATATTTAAAAATGGTCATTAAAAACCACTTTCGCTTGCCATAGTACTGCAGGGGCCGGTTGCACCTTGGATCAAAAGATACACTTGTAGGAGGTAGTAATAATACCAAAGATTTATTACAATAGTGAAACTTGGACAAACATACGTAAAAGTGACATAAATAGCATTGATAAAGTAACCCTTAGATGTCTAGAGCTATAGTCTGTCTGACTCGAGTTTGGCAATCACTTTTGCCACTTTTTTGTGACATTTAACGTTCAAGTTTTCCATCCAAACTTGGCAAACATGTTAGGAGCACTACTACGTATATGTGTAAACATATTTTTTGTCTCAACTCCGCAAAATGTTGATTTTGCTCATTAGGTCCTATTGTAAAATGTGTCCATTGCCAACAATACGATCTCGCGTGTTTGTATTGTTTGCAACAGACAAACACGCGAGATCGTAGTGTCGGCAATGTGCACATTTTACCATAGAAACTAGTGAGCAAAATCAACATTTTGCGGAGCTGAGACAAAAAGTATGTTTGTACATACACGTACATGTAGTAATGCTCCAAAGAGGTTTGCCAAGTTTGGATGGCAAACTCGAACGTTTTGTCACAAAAAAGCGGGAAAAGTGATTGCCAAACTCGAGTTGGACAGACTATAAAAAGACTCTTAAAACTCCCTGAAAATACTCCTGGATACGGGTTATATGCAGAAACTGGAATAATGCCAGCTGAACAACAAATAACTAAGAAGAAAATTCTCTTGCTACACAGAATACTATGTGGGCCTCCGACAAAATTGATCAAACAGGTATATGATGAACAGAAAAAAATAGATATGTCTATAGTCTGTCTGACTCGAGTTTGGCAATCACTTTTGCCACTTTTTTGTGACAAAACGTTCGAGTTTTCCATCCAAACTTGGCGAACATGTTAGGAGCACTACTACGTGTATGTATAAACACATTTTTTGTCAAGGCCCAACATAAAGTCATCGGCCCTTATAGCGAACGGCAATTCAGGCAGACGTTCTTTCTGGGATCAGCGGTTTTGACCAACAATTCATTTTAGTAAAGTAAAGTAAAAAAAGATAATAGAAATAAAGCCACCGTTATTTTGAGTAGAAAATATTTTTTCTAATAATCAAGTTCAGCCTTGAGCCAAAGTTTGAGCCTGAGTCATAATGGTGCAACTGGACCCAGCTCGACACTCAAAGCTGCAATGCAGAGGAATACAATTTTTATGTTGACTACTAATCATTATGTTGAATGTTAGTGTACTTCTTTTGATTCTGACAAGGGCTTTCGGCTAAAGTGTATACTGGTGGCAGGTGTGGCATAATGGTAAAGCCTTGTATATTGACTGTTCCCCAGGGCATTATCAGGATTTATTCGCAGGATTGAAAATCGGCCCTTGGGGCAGTCCACAAGCTTGAAGACCTATTACAAATCCTCATAACGCCCTGAGGAACAGTCTACACGGCATTTTTTGTTGCTAAAAAAGCTACTTTCGCCCAAAAAATAAGGATGCAAAGATTTATGAATACCATCTAAACCCTGTCATGTTGGTATTCATTGGATAGTAGAGTACTCTCAGATGAGTACCCATATGCCAGGGTTGCCATTAATTGTTGTTTTTTGGAATGATTTTGTATTGGCGAAATTAGCAACCAGCAGCCTAAGGGTTAACATAGCTGCAATCTTCTATACGTAGTGGCAGCATGTATTGCGAGCTATGTACATGTAGTTAAGGTGATAGTCTAGTACAGCAAGATCATCACCACTAGGTGGTGTCTTTGGCTGGCCCCTAAGCATGGATATCAAAACAAAAGATTGCACATGAGGAGTGGTCACCTGCCACGAATCTCGACCTAGCGACTTTCTATTGTCGTACGACCACGAGCACAATGGGCTTGTCCCTTTGGGCCCTCCGTGTTAAATTCGTCCCAAACAACATGGGTGTCTGCTTCGACCATGCAGATTCCTTCGAGAATCATTTTATGCCTGCCAAGACATTAGGAGCGTCTGTTATATGCGTACAGACGCTCCTAATGTCTCGGCAGGTGCTCGATTATTCAGGCCTTTAGCATACATCGGAAATTTAAAATGGCGGAAATTGCCGCTTCAGAACTTCTTTCTAAGATTACAAGCCCTGCGGGGAGTCTGCTGGCACTTAAATTGCACTCAGAGATTGGAGTTATATTCAAAGGAAAATATGAAATATTAATATCACTGATTCATCAATGGCAGGACAACCCTAGAAAAACGATGCGAAACCAATAATCTTTAATCATTGGTTAATGCAGGTGGTTAATGTGGGTTAACAATCAAACATGATGCTCTGGACATGTCAAAGCTTTCACAGTATTCACAAAAAGGCCCTACCATCCAGGTGCATGTAATATCTGCCTAAATAAGGCATACTTTCGGCTAATTTCAAATGGTGGAAATGCAAAAATAAAAACAAAACAACAACTATTGATTTATAAAGTTGTACTTAACTGGAAATTACCCGCCCTGTTATTCTTCACAAACTCAGTAAAATTTACATATTTGTTCGTAATTTCATAACGCTACGAGTATTCTCGAGGGTAGGGTAGTGAAGGTACCGCATTCTACACGAACTGCGATCTTGCAGTTGGTAGACCGTCCCTGCCTGTGCTGCCGCTCAGGAACACGTTGAGACCAGAATTTGGAATTTTCATTTTTTGTCAGTTGTTTTCTGCCAAATTGCGGCTAGGGCGTATTTAGGGCAGTTGTAACAGGTGGAGGAATTAGAAAAATCCTTTTTTTTCGTTTGGCAAATTTTTTAATGAAACTACGAGTATTCTCGAGGGTAGGGTAGTGAAGGTATCGCATTCTACACAAACTGCGATCTTGCAGTTGGTAGACCCTGCCTGTGCTGCCGCTCAGGAACACGTTGAGACCATAATTTGGAATTTTCATTTTTTGTCAGTTGTTTTCTGCCAAATTGCGGCTAGGGGTACTTCGGCAGTTGTAAAAGGTGGAGGAATTAGAGAAATCCCTTTTTTTCATTTGGCAATTCTTTAATGAAATAAATATTAGAGCACACATATATCCCTACGACCACACACTTAGGGCTACCTAACTTATGTACCAAAAGTTCAAAAAGCTCGGCTAACAGATATGAAATTGATAAATGAGATGTTAAACCGGCTGAAGCTCATGTCATTTGCATTCGTCCTAGTTATTCTCCACGAACTTTGGTCATTCAGTTAAATCTACATATTTGTTAGTAATTTCTTAATGCTATGAGTATTCTCGGGGTTAGGGCAGTTAAGGTATCGCATGATACACTTAAACTTAAATTTGGAATTTTCATTTTTGGTCAGTTTTTTTGCCAAGCATGCCGGGAACGCTCAAATCTGACTGGGATCTAAAATCAACCGGCTGGGGCGCATGTAAGAAGGTGTGGATGATAGGGAAACCAATCCGCTCCTTGGTTTCAAGTCTAAGGCATCAATCTTTCATGCCCCCAGCAGGGACTCAAATTCAGACAGGGTCGAGAGACAGCTATCAGTCATTGGCAACGCAGTAGCCCACACCGCAGGCCACGGTCAAGTTCAGTGGAGGGTATCGGGGCGAACCACCGACACACCATCCACCAAAAATTTGCATTCCCCTCACGCTCCCGACCTGATGACACATCGAGAGTGACGGGAAAGCGCAACGATCATTGATTGTGCTTACCCTAGCTACACCAATGATCCTACTTATATAGGTAGATTGGAGTACCGTATTACCCCGCATACAACACGCACCCCATAGATAATACGCACCCCCTCCCCAAGTCCCTTTCCCATATGTAAAATACAATGCCCTGTTTATAACACGCAGGCGGAGTTGGGGAGTGGGAATCTTGACCACAGTACCGTAACCCGCGTTAATTTAGAGAATAAGAGGCTTAAATCGTACAGTGTTTATGGTGCTCAGAGTCACTGTGCAAGTGATACCAATTAACAGTAAGGGAAAAGTCTATTTTTAAACATCATCTGGGACATCCAGGGTATCAGAATGGCAATCATCATAACTTCGTCATGGTGACAGGCAAATAGACAATAGGAACCCACCAAAGTATTTTCCACCATGCCCCACACGTCCATAAAAATATTCTGGTTTATGTACCCGTTGATAACACGCACCCCCTCCTTGACATAGGTGCTGCAGTGTATGAAAGTGCGTGTTGTATGCGGGGTAATACGGTACAGTAATGTGCTTAGAGAAGTTGACCAAATTTTAACTTTTCCAAGTTATTTGATTGAATAAAACTGTTCAACTTTAACTTTATCGAAATTGTAAATACTAGTAGTTTAGAATATTCCTATTGAAAGAAATATTCATAATTTTGTCACATTGCCGAATTAGGTACCTTTTACACCTCTGTGGGTGTATTTGTTCTTGTTTTATCGCCGCTCATGGCTATTAATAGAACACAGTTCCGCATTTGTCATTCGTCGACCGTTATTGGGTCACATTTTCGAAAATTATTTACTTTGCGTATGCCACGATATAAAAACACATTTGAAGTTAGTTAGTGGTATACTATTTTTATCTATCTATCAAAGTGTCGATAACTGTTCTAATGTAATACTTTTGTTGGGAAATGTTAAGAGCTGGTTCTTCATCTCATTTCAAGCATAACTAAAATGACTGGAGAAGAGCCAGCAGGAACCACAGACTTCTCCTGAAAATGTGTTTTTAATATAGAGGGTAATAAAACACTTCAACCATTGTCACCTGCCGACTTAGGGCAAATACACTAGTCAAAGATGTACTTAATTCATTGGTATAAGTCTGGCCGTTACACTCGCCTTTACACGCGAGAAATCCACTACGGTTAATTCACCGTAGTGGATGGCAGATTTTTACTATTGTGTGGTACCGTGTCTCGGAAAGGCCAATATAGCAGAAACATCAATAAACAAAAAGAATGGCCTGATAGAGACACAAACCGGGTCTAACATAGCGTGTGCCGACACGAGTGAAATGAATCCACGGCGGCCATATCCAAAAAAAAATCATTGTGGGGGGGGGGGGGGGGGGGGGTTTAGATGAAAAAAAAATCATTGGTGGGGGGGGGGGGGGGTCTGAAATTGTGAGCGTTCCACACCCCCCCCCCCCCCCCCCCCCCCATGCATTTTTAAAAGGAATAGCCCTAAATAATTTTCCCCCTAGAATGCGATAATGAACTCGATGTGCGAGTAAACACACCCGATGAGGAGAAATCTAGCCGAAAAGTTTGGTAAAGTTTCCACATGGAGTAAACAATGAGTAAACAGTCTTAAAATGTAGATTTTTTCAAATATCGCACAGTTCAGAGAGTTAACTGCAAAATAAGTCTAGGGTGACTACTCAATACAAAGTTCTAATGCTAGACTATAGCTGAAAGTAGGTCGTAAGTAGTAAGATTTTTCCACATTTGAAAACAGTACCATCAGCGCCTCGTAGCGTCTGTTATCATTTATACCTATATGCATAAGAAGCAGCAGACATTACAACAAGCAGAAAAGGGTTTTGGTCAATTTATCTATATTTAATTTTACTAAAACATGGTCACTTCAAACATGCATTCTGGGTGTCAAATTTTAGCAGATTTGTTAGAATTTTGGCATAGTTAAAGCTAGATCGAAGTCTTTCAGAGTGAAGGGTGTCATATATTTTCCAATTTTGACTTTGTTCTAAAGTTGTGGAGCCTGAAACAATTCTCTCTTCTCCAATTTTCAACAAAAATCTGAAAGAATTTGCTATAAAATGTGGACAGTTAAATGTTGAAAGTATACGTTACCCTTCACCCCGCATTTTATTTATCTTTCCTCCACATTTATGAAAGTTGAAGATCCCCGGTCTATAATTGAGGAAAGGAACTTAAAGCCGGGACTTAAAGGAACTTAAAAGCACTATGCATGTTATTTTTTGTTGTTTCCCACCCCAATACACTTAGAATCTTAGACTTAGGAAGGTACTTTTGTTATACTTAGTATATCAAGAGAATTTTCAATCAATATATACTTTGTATAGGTTGAATTGTAGGTTTGAGGAAAAACTTAGTCAACGAAATTAACCGCAAAAGCTACCTTAACTAAACGTTTATGATTAATCACGGCACAAAGAACTGATAAAGCACCAATGCGTTAAATTAGGTCACATGTGAGAGACTGTTGAGAATACTCTTTTTGCATCGGCCCAATATAGGTCGCATGGAAGGAGCTCGCAAATCACGATTTATAAGCTGTGGAGGTAAATGCAGCCATACAGGTATATATGCAGGTTCCTACGTGTTCTGTACATGGCTTTGATAACGTATTTAGTATATCTATTAGTTAAATGAATCAGGAGCACCAGTTTATAAGCAGGTATTGGTCAAATAAATATAGGGATTAAGATCTGCCGCTGAGCATTGCAGATTTATAGACGAGACGTAGTAGGTGTTTGTTGCTAAAGCTGAGGCCGCCAAGGTCGAAGCATTGCAACAAACACCATCAACCAACACCATCGGCGAGGCAAGTGCATTATAACTTGGAGGAATTGCAAATGATAACTGATTATTATATCTCATTATAACCATTGCTTTATAACAGGTGAAAACTAGTGCATAATGTATATATGTATGTACTTAGTATATATATAATATAAGGAAAATACTAGCATGCATCGTGTTGCTATGTTTAATCTTTAAAATGTATAAACGTTCCAAAATATTTGAAGTTTTTGTAAAAATAGGTTCTACTCTTTTTGACAGGGATGGACATGACTACAAGAGAAACTACATATCGCCACGGGGCTAAGGTTCAAAACGGTTTGCAAGAAATGCATTTAAATTCCCTTCTTGAGAGCGTCTCAGCAAAAATGGGCCTGAATCTCATATCATGGGAAAAATTTGAATTGGGTGCTGTGGAAACAGTTTCTTCTTCTACCATTGCCAACAGTGCCCAAACAACAGGAAGCATATTAGGACATATTGGCTTTGAAATGAAAGGCAGTTTTAAGGGCAAGGGGGATTGCTCCAAGGAAGAGGTTGTGAAAGTCGTCCTTCGGTCTAAAATGAGAGGTGATGCGTGGAAAGAAGCTGCGAGCCAGCTCGCTCTCAGTTGCAGTAAAGAAGAAGGAGAGGCTATAAGGCAGGCATTTGTTTTTGTACAAAATACACATCTACGGGATATGGAGTTTGCTCGTGGAGCTCTTGATGGTGCCTGGTTCTCAGCATTCATGCCAGAAGTATATTTTGTCGCCAGCAAACAAGATGTGGAAGATGAGAGAATTTTCTTTTTCATGGAATCCCTAGAATGTGAACGATTCTCCCATCTCAATGTACTTGAGGGAGGAATTGGTACAGATACATGGACCTCAAATGATATCAAAACTGTTCTCTCTGGTATTGCCCACTTTCATGCCTATTATATGGGAAATACAAAACTCATCGGGGATGGACTGAACAACAAACTACTGGAGGGCCTTGTCTGTTTGTCAGAGGCAGGGCCATATATGAAAGTTGCCACACATAGCAATATGGAGCAATTGCCAGAAATATGGAGAAAGGAGGAATCTTTAAACTTACTGAAATATATAGCAAAACTTAAAGAGATAATTAACACACTTGAATCCTTCCCAAAAACTGTCTGTCATAATGATTTCAATCCTAGAAACGTCTGTTTAAGACGAGATCCCAAGCCTTACCAGCAGCGGCTGTGTGTGTACGACTGGGAGCTGGCTAATATCCATGTCCCACAACATGATCTGGCTGAATTCCTAGTTTTTGTATTACCTGAAACAGCATCAGTAACAGACATGAATGATTCTGTGGAATTTTACAGACAAGAGCTCATAGTATGGTTGAAGAGCTTGGGACGTTGCCAAAACATTATTGATATGATTGAAAATAAGTTCAATTTTGATTGTGTATTCATTTATGAAGTAATCGAGTTTATAGCCCTGCGATTCAATACATATTTTACTACTGCCAGAGGTATGGGGCAAATGGCGCCGTTCTTACCAAGGGTTGCTCAAAATGGCTTAAAATATCTCCATGCAATGAAAAACAGCAAGTGTCTCCTTCGATTGACTGATTAGTCCTGAAACGGATAATCTGGGACCGAGCCTAGATGACTAGGCTGTCATATATGTATTTTTCTGTTATGTTTTTTTTTTTTACCAAGCACCAAATATTCTAGGTGGCCCTAGTGGTCAATTTAGTTTACGCTTATCTCACCAGGATTCAGTTTGAGTATGCCTGTAAACCTATAGAGATAGGAGGAGCAGGTGGTGCCATATATCTACCATACCTGGTACCACACCACAGTGCTTGGTCAACACAGAAGGAAATGTGAACTTTTCAGGGACTAGGAGCCTAGTCTATCTGCGACCAAGCATGGTCAATTGAGGAACAGGATTGGGAATAAATAACCACATTCTTCAGACCAACCCATAAACTAAGCAACATTAATGAGACTGTGAATGCTAATAGGGTGGCGACTGCCGATTATAAACCAAATAACGTGAAAGTGCAAGGTATTGTAAAAATTGGCGACCTTTAACACTTTTAAATTCTATCTATAAATTCTTTTCTTCTATGGTGGCCAATAGATTAAAATGCTGTTTACCCAGTATTATTAATGAAGACCAGACTGGGTTCATTTCCGGGCGCTTTATTGGAGAAAACACCAGAATGGTGTTCGACACAATAGAGTATTGTGACTCACATGATACACCTGGTCTGCTACTAGTGCTCGATTTTTCTAAAGCATTTGATACCATTGAATGGAAATTTATCAAAGAATCTCTAGAACTTTTTAATTTCGGCATCACTTTTATTGAGATGATTAAACTCTGTCAACATAATTCCACTTCAAAAGTGGAGCAAAATGGTTTTCTTTCAAGCCCCATCATCCTGGAGAGAGGATGTAGACAAGGCGACCCCTTGTCCCCATACATTTTTGTAATCTGTGCAGAGGTTTTGTCTCATGTCATCAGGGAGATGGATGTTATTAGGGGGATAAATGTGCATGGTGAGGAATCAAAGGTGTCTCAGTATGCTGATGACACCACATTATTGTTGAGAGAGGATGTTCAAACAATAACAAGTGTCATTAGAGTTCTGAATTGGTTCAAGAATGTCTCGGGTCTGGACATTAACAAAGAAAAAACCAAAGTGGTGAAGCTTGGAGCTTTAAGAGACAGCAACATAAAATGGCAGGGCAAATTCGGTTTCAATTTGTCAACTAAATTTGAGATCTTGGGAATCCATTACGATATGACTAATTTAAATGCAATTACTGACCTTAATATTCAACGAAAATTGGGGGAAATCCAGCAATTAATTCGTATCTGGAGTTCTAGGAATTTAACCCCTTATGGGAAAGTTACAATAATAAAGTCATTACTGATTCCCAAGATAACTCATATGTTGCTGTCTCTACCAAGCCCGAGCCCCTCTTGCTTTAAAGAGATTACTGATGTTATTACAAAGTTTCTATGGTGTGGGAAGCCCCCAAAATGGAAAAAAGAAATCCTGGAGGGTGAGATACCTCATGGAGGTCTAAAACTACATGATCTGAACATATTTGACAAAGCTCTTAAATTAAGCTGGTTGAAAAGGTATCAACGTTCCACAAGCAAATGGACCATTTTTCCAAATAATTTTGAGTTATGGGAAGTATTCACATATGGTCCCGACATTTTGAACAAAGTTAGAGAGACCACAGCAAACAAATTTTGGCTTGATGTTATAGAAAGCTTGTCAACCTTATGGAACTCAGATGCCATGACTGAAAAACCGTTCATTAAGAATACACCTATCTGGCTTAATTCCACCTTCGCATTTCCCATTAAAAGGCAATGGTTTTCTAAAGGTATTACAATGGTGTCTGATTTTTTGGGTGTAATGAATGTAATAATGCCAATTGATTTATTTATGGAAACATATGGTTTGAAAACAAACTTTTTGGAATATCATTATATTACGCATAGAATAGCAAAGTTCATCGAATGGAAAGATATGCCTTTGTACGAGGAAGACCAACCAAAAAATGGCTCCCTGAATATGTTTTTGAACCAAACAGTAAAGGGAGTCTCCAAGATGTATAGCCAAATGAAAACTACTTCGTCTTCAGTATTGGATATTGCTGTGGATAAATGGTGTGCTAATTCTGAGCTTGATTTCAATAACTTCGATCTAAGCAGATCATTCCAAAAGCACCATTTAATCTATAAAGATACTTATTTAAAGTATATTCAATTTCGTACTTTACATCACAGATTCTTTACTAACGAGAAACTATTCAAGATGGGTATAAAAAGTTCTGATCAGTGCGGGTTCTGCCGTTCTCACATAGACTCCATAGAACATATGTTTTTGGATTGCGAAATTGTTGTTCAACTCTGGAATGAGGTTCAGGAGTGGATTCAGGCTCTAGGTATGAATAACTATAACCTTTCACAGTCTAGAATAATTCTTGGAGATTTGGAAAATGCAATGTCAATTAATACAATTATACTTCTGACAAAGAAGGTTATATACAACTCCATGAAGAAAGAACAAAGTCCACATATAATAAACGTCAAAAATGAGGTTAAACAGTTTTATTATGATGAAAAATACAGATGCCTTTTATTAGGCAAGGGACAACTTTTTGAGAAGCAATACTACTTGTTGTCAAACATATATGTCAATCCGTGTCCATGACTCTTGTATTATATAACACCTCCAAGACCTTAATGTGATATTCCATGCACTACTATTTGTACACTGTATATGATTTATGAAGAAAAGGAAATAAAAATGATTTAAAATTTAAAAAACAAACAAACAAAAAAAAACAAACATTAATGAGACTGTGAATGCTAATAGGGTGGTGACTGCCGATTATAAACCAAATAACGTGAAAGTGCAAGGTATTGTCAAAGATAATCTGTGGTGCAACCAAGTTAAAGTCACGTGATGATTACAAGTACACACAGGTGATGCAAACCAGAAGTTATGTAGTTATTTTGAAATTGAAAATGCTAGACATATCATAACGCACTGTCCCAGTCTGCATGAAGCTAGAACTAAAATATATACAGTAATAAATATGTTGGAAGCCGACTTAGGGATACATATCCTGGATTATAACATTGATACATTCTCATTGATATTGGGAAAGTCATCAAATGGCATAGCGAATGAAATGTATATAGAAATTCTGACAATAGTCGCAAATTCTATTCATGCGATGTACATTGTGTGTTTGTTTGTTTTGGATCCGTAACCGTATTTGTTCCCTACCACCCCTAAGGCCACTCGTCGCACAAGCCGTGAGTGAGGCCTTATCTCTCTTCATGTTCCCTAACCCCCCCCCGTACTTTTGTCATGCATCCTGCATTAGGTCCGTACCCTCCCCTATCCTCCTGTCCTGTACATATATCCTAACAGGCATCCAGAGAAAGTCTGATACAAGGTGATAGGAGTGGAGATGAAAGGAATGGAAAGTAGTATGAAGCTAGTGGCGCTGGGCGCAACACAGCACAAAGGTTAGGCAGGTATGGTAGAGGAGTGGATCTGTGCGCCAAAATATGTAGGCCGGCGCACTGATCCATGTCTCAAGGGGAATTGATAGAGATGTAATAGTTATGAAATATGAGGAATATGGGTAGCGAGTAAAAGCAAATTAGTGATCGTGTAAATATATAAAGCTAAGTTCACCTGGGAAAAGAAAAAAAGGTCTGATTTGGAAAATATTTGTTACTGAAATACCATGAAGCTGAGGATATGGGGAATTCAAAAACATTACTCAGAATTTGCCCCCCCCCCCCCCCCCCCCCCAATATGATACTGACCAACCCTCTGGGTCATGGACTATTATGATGTATTCAGTTGAAAAGCAATCTCTGTGTGTTTCTCATAACTGGGAATTTGTCATCATGCTGCAAGTGTGATCTGCTACATGAAATTAAAGTTATTTCATAATCATATTTGTATGGTTATCAATTTGCCAACACCTGTAAAATATAATAGCCCACTCCTAAACTAATAAAATAATCTGACCCCTGGTGGCCAGGATTGGAACCGCATAAAATCTCCTTTATTTTGGATGGTTGAATATTAACAGCTATGAATTATATAACTTGGTCAGAAATCTTCAGATTAGCTACTGATTTGCCAACTTTCAAAAATCATCCACCATTCCTCAAGAATAAATTTATTTTCTAGCCAAGAATTTCATAATATGCTGAACATAGGAAGTATTTGATCTTGAAAGATCACACAATGTCTGGAAAGATCACACAATGTAAATGTTGTTGATGACGACATTTTCAGTTCCAAAGCTATCTGCGTGTTTTTGAAAACTGTGTGTATATTATCATGCAGCAATTGTGATCTGCTACATAAACTGAAATTAAAGTTATCCTATTAACATATGTTTCCATGATTATTAACTCTAAAGGCCCGCTCTTTAAGCAAAAGTACTAACCTGACCCCTCCCAGAATTGGAACTAAACAAAATGAAACCAAAAGACGCCGCAGTATAGTAAACCGCCTGATAAGTGATATATCCTGATTTTGGATTGTTGAATGCTGACGGGTATGCCAACGTACGTGCACAATATCAATTGAACAATTCATAACACACACGTACCATGGTTTAAGAACTTATGGCCAAGTTATCGATATTCTCAGAATGAGGCATCTCCGCCGCGTAGACTAGTATAGTATACCGTAGGTGTACGTCCTATAGATATTTCGCTGTTTCGCTATTCGCTGAATATTACCGTAAAGTCGTTCCCCTTTTTCGACATATTAGCTAAAAGTACACGGGCGCGAAAATATCCCAAAAAATTTCCCATATATAATCTTTAGACAATCTTTCAATCGCACGCATGACTTTATTTTTTGGCCGCTCAGTTTCATCAATAAACTCGCTGCCATAAACCGTTATTTCGACGAAGTTTGTAGCAGTGATCTGTGTGTAGTGTACTCGAAGCCCTAGTGGCTAGGACCAAAACTAATGATAACCTCTCGGTTATAAAACAGGGCGGGGCCCTTTCGAAAGCCGCTAGCGTCTAGTCTGTCCTTGTCTTCCCGTCAATCCGTCATACACATATATTTAAAACCCCACAAACCTGAACTCCTCAAAAATCATCAAACCCCACATATAAACGGTGGTACTTTATGACTTCCAACAAAACACAACATTACAACCATTAAACACTGTGAAGGAATAGGATGAAAACTTAGCCTAGTGATCTTGGAGGAGTCCGATAAAGAGGTAAGTAACGCCAAGTAAGTAAGTAGAACATGTATGACTTTGAACACAACCCAGAGAATATCCGAGGCTAGGTGATAGGAGGGATGAAAGGAGTGGAAAGTAATTTATGTTAGTGGCGCTGGGCACAATGGAGCGCATCTAGGCAAAATAAGTAGAGGTGATCAGCGCGCCAATAGAGGCCGGCGCGCAAGGTGCTGCTATTACTATGTGGCCAATGAGGCTCTAGTTTCAATATCAGCGCTTACGGCAAAACGCGACTCTGACACGTGACAAGATGTAAGTTCGTGACCTCTGCCGTAATTAGCTTTGACCTGTAACGACAATGGCTGGGATTAATCAGGTGCGAAAAGATAAGAAAAAATTTCCCAGACATGAAGTCAATACATGATTTCAATCTCATGCCTGACTCTGGTTTTTGGCCGCTCTGTTCTATAGATAAACTCGCTGCCAAAAAACAGTTATTTACGACATATGAGTAGGAGCGTTTTCCCTGTAGTATAATGCCATCTGTTGTGGCTACGACTGAACCTGACTAAGACCTACGGTTAGCCTGCTGGGCAGTCAGAAGCCGATCGCGTCTAGAACGCCACTCGATTAGTATCCAAAACAATGTATAGAGGGAGTCACTGTGGACTATAGTGATATACATGTATTGAGTTTTCTATATAGCTGATGTATTACGGACCTAATTGAATGACATATACATGAAGGTCGCATATTTTATGTGCAGACATTATATTGCTTAACTTATATTTCTCCTTTGATATTTTTTTTTCCAATGAAGGGCACATCTTTGTAAATACTTACTTATATAATTTAATATGCATTACTTTCTTAAGAATTGTTACTTTCATATATCCAAGTATGTATTAAAAACTGCATATATAATATGCTTTTGTAATGTGAGAAGTGGAAAACCTATGAATGAAGGTCGCATATTTTATGTGCAGACACTGTATTACTTACCTATTATTTATCCTTCGATATTTTGTCCGATGAAGGACACATCTTTGTAAATACCTACGTATGTACTTTACTACTACTAAATGAATCGGCATGCATGGTTCCGCAATAACCAAGTTTATGATAGAGACCACACGGCTGTTGAACTTTTAAAAAGATGTATGTATAAAGATATATATGACCGTAAGAACTATTACGGATCAAATTCATGTAAAGAAGAGAGTCGCCATCTAAAGGACCCTCTTCATAGGTGGAAATTTAGGTAATTACCTGTCACGATGTTGTGCACGATTTATGGTTTATTTTGATATGTCACATGACTATGCAGGAGCAACATCTTATAAGATTGCCAAACATGAGTAACCTGCTACTATTTCTGACCAAAAAGCAATACTAGTATCCAAGAGGTGCAATTTGTTATAAATGATACATGACATAGTTTGAATATAATCAAATGTACTATATGTCAATATGTTCACAGTTCAAAGGCGATTGTAGAGTTCTCTTTTAACCTTTTATTTCAAAATTGGTCAAATCTCTTGATTTACCATTCATAATGATATTATTTGATTCATGAATTATTTTGATAGTATCAACGTTTTATTAATTTCACTTAGAATTTTCTTTGGAATTTAATCATTTCTAAGGAACTCAAGGGAAATGCGAAAGAGATGAAAGATGAAGTTATTCTTCCATAGATTATTTATGAATATTAATAGATATTAGCAATAATTGGTATTCATAAATCATTTATGGTTAACAAAACTAATTGATATCAATTGATGTTTTCATTTGTTACTGTAAAAAAATATTTATAGACCAAAACTATTCTTTGTTTTTATGATTGAACATGCCCAATGTGCGCTTGTGCCCCGACCTGAGGTCTTAGTTACTGTTCCTCACCTTTCTACTGCCTTTGATAATGTTCGTAGTCATAATAGCAATGCGTGATAATGACGATCTCTCAACACTTGGAGCTGTAGTGGGAGACATCTACTGGGGAACTGGAAAACTAACTAAACGTGCGAGAGAAAATTTATTGATTTTTTTCGCACGTCTTCCAACGATTTTGGGAAAGATATTTTCTTTTTTTCTGACGTGAAAATTACTCGAAAAATATCCGAATGAGTGTGCGAAAGTAGCAGTAGTGAATGACGCTGGAGCGACACTCCAACGCTTCAAAACATTTTACAACTATTAAAAAAAATCTCCGCGCTTTTCTGAATGTTTATTGGTTATCAATTTACGAGTTTTGTGTCATTGTTTGGAAACGATTTAACAGTTTAGATAATTCACTACCACATGCAGTGCCCAGTAGAATATATCGCTTTGTTTCCTATATTTATGATATATATTATATATATATATATATATATATATATATATATATATATATATATATATATATATATAAATATATATATATATATATGTATATATATAAATATATATATATATATATATATATATATATATATATATATATATATATATATGTGTGTGTGTGTTTGTGTGTTTATATACATATATATATATGAGTACTAGAAAGACTTTCTCTTCACTTTGTCGTTTTACATTAGATACATAGGATTTCATTCTTAAAGACCCCCATAATTCATAAGTAAACAACGATAAGCACGTTTGTGTGTTATTGAAAAAGGGGCCCTATTAAGAATCACCTTGATTTTGTTCTAAAAGAATGTTTTTTGTAAATTAATTGACTTCCAAATTTTTTTTGGAATTTAATTGAATTAACAAACAGACCAAATATTAACTTTTAATCATTCTTATTTGTAAGAAAGAGGCAAGCCTAGGTAGGGTTAGATAGTAATTTCAGTTCCTTGTTTTTTTGTGGAAAAATGGAAGGCTATCAATTTTTGGCCATTGCAGCCTTCAAGTCTGTGGCTTGGTCATCACATCACTACCGTCTTCCACCAAATTTGTTAGTTATCAAATAATTTCAATTAGATTTTCTATAGCCCCAAAGTCACTAGTATTCACACAGGAAATATCATGATCTTACATCTTGTGATGACATTTCCACGGGAAGAAAACCAAATTGATTCTTAATAGGGCCCCGATTCTTAATAGGGCCCCTTCCGATAGCCATTTCTCATTTGTTGGCGGCCATATTGGATTTATGCAAATTAGCATATTTCCCGTGCGAGGATTCCTTAGGACTTTTAGTATATGGGTCTGGGGACCTCAGAGAAATGCATTGTGGCAAAAAAAATTCTGTTGCAATTAGTTTTTTGAAATGCCCATTTTTGGGCTAGATTGCCTGGACTATATCCACAGCAGAGAGATACATCCCCTTGATCCGCAACCACATAGGCACAGCATGCTAGTACCTAGGTGATGTGCGCCTCAGGTTACGCAGTACGTGTTGCCTGGGGAAGAATTGGTCACGTGATTTTTTTCAGCAGGCAGCCAATCCTGCGGTAAACAGGTCCTACTATAGTCGGAGGCAGCGAAATTTGATGACGCATGCACAGTGCCCACTCCCTGTCTACTACTCCCAGATCCACAGGGGCTTGTATCGTTGAATGGTCACTCGCGAGTCTGAGGCTGGTACTATGAAATAGAAATCTATATTACCAATAAGGGCTGTGACTACATGCAAGTGGCACTCAACGATACAAGCCCCTGTGACTATATCTACTAATGTCCTGTTCGACTAATATTTATCTCAACGGGTTACTGTCTGATTAACCGGTGACATTTGTACACGCTGTCAAACCGCGGGTTATAGTCAACTTGAAGTCCTCTCTTTGGGAAAGGAACGTTGCCAAGACAAACAGGTGTACAACTGCTAATCAGAAGACAGAACATCACCTCCATTCGAACTAGTGCATGACATAAAAGTCTTTACTCCATCTCATTCTCAGCTCACGACATTTAGAAAATAAACCGCTGACAGTCACAGTGTCACCCTGGTACTGCGCAGGCAGGCTTATACTAGATGATGATGACGTCCACAGCTGACGGCGAAGGTGGCCTGCCTGTAGACTGTCCGCAAAATGGTCGCGCCACATCAAAACCTCAGAGCCAGTTTTTACATGAGAAGGTATAACAAAATTCACAATTTTACAGGAATGGGGTTGAAACTCAATCAGTTGGGGCCTTTTGTATTGTGTAATTAGCCGGAACATTCATTTGGTCGAAAGGTCACGCATTCCGGGTCAAGGGTCAAGGTTGTCACATGGTCAGTGGTGTTAGGTCTTTGTTCAGAGGGCAGCGTGGTCAAGGCGTGGGCTCCGCTCAGTAGCAGGGGGCGACACGTGAAGATGACAGACGGAAGGTACGTTCGGACTTGCTCCATATTTTCCTCTTCATTAGGACTGGCGGTAATCGACTTATCATCCGTGGGAATGAATTAAGGGCGTGTGTTTGTTTACGTGATGTACTGCGTTTTGCTAATTTCTACCGCCGTACCGGAATGTTACGTTCTAGAACTGACCTGTGACTTGTTACCCGCGCAAACTGACCAGTACTGGCAGTAGGCTGTAGTGTCATGCGGGCATGGTGGTACAGCATGGCTCAGGCTGGACAGCGGTATCTGTCATTAAGGGAATAACTTGTTTCTTGACTGATATTTATCGCTGTCGATTCATCTTTGACATTTCCGGGTTGTGTATGAACTGATACCACTCGTTTCACTAACTGTTACTTCATTATAATTATTCCAAGAGCTGTTAATCACTGTTATCCAGATAGGGCCCCGTTGAAAGAGGTACTGGGAGGACAGTACAATTACAGAGAAGGGGGAGGCAAGTGTTGCGGCAAGGCGCTTAAGGCCGCAGGAGGAGTAGAAGTTGTCGATGTAATAAGGATCCGTGCGCCCAAAAAGTGAGTGGCGGGCGCACGGATCCAAGCCCAAAGTGCAGGTGGAAGGTACATGGGATTGGATAGGGCACTGATCAGCACGTAGAGATGTGTGAAAGGGCAGATAGAAGGTAAATGGGTGGG
>OZ012687.1:52177319-52239819 GCA_963942565.1 Maea johnstoni | reverse complement strand
GAAATTGTAGGTCTGTAGGATACTCAAACTCAGTCCTGTTACCCTGGTGAGATAAATGACAACTAGAATGACCACTATGGTCGCCTAGATTATTTGGTGCCTGCTAGCACCAGAAAAATATCATTTCATACCCTGCTTCACTATATAACACTAGAATGGAAATTGAGAGGTATATTCATTGAATTCATAGCAGGATCTTCTGAATAACATATTAGTTGACAGCAACCCTGAAAGGTCAAAGGGTAAAGGCAGAAATAGAATGGTTGAGAAAAATGCACAGAAATAACATCAAACCTTAAGTTTCAAAAATTCAGAATTTTTTTATTGTCTCTATGTCAAGGATAAAAAAAGGCAATTACTATCAAATTGGCCGGGCAACCTGAACGCCTAGCAGAATTATCTGATCTCGGGTCCAAGTAGCCTTGCCTGACTACCTGGGTTCACAGTGGGTTGGATGGGTCCCGTTGAGCCCTGTAGGGTTAGATTTGGAATTTTGTCCCAGAGCAGGATTTAAGTGGTGAGAGACAGCAAGATGTCAGGGCAATATCTTAGACCACTCAGCTACCAGGTTTGTTAGGAGACATCCAGGTATCAGTCAAGTGAATTTCATACATAATTCATATCTGAAATTATACAATAAAATGATTTTCTTCAACTTATACTATGTTTTCCCATTCAATATTAGTAGTTGTTATCTTGAGAGTTCTCAAGCAGTCCAGGTGCATTGCTCTAGCCAATAGGCTACTGGGCAAGTGTGTGGCTCACCTGAGTTATACTAGCATTGCTCTGACCAATAGGCTACTGGGCAAGTGTGTGGCTCACCTGAGTTATACTAGCATTGCTCTAGCCAATAGGCTACTGGGCAAGTGTGTGGCTCACCTGAGTTATACTAGCATTGCTCTAGCCAATAGGCTACTGGGCAAGTGTGTGGCTCACCTGAGTTATACTAGCATTGCTCTAGCCAATAGGCTACTGGGCAAGTGTGTGGCTCACCTGAGTTATACTAGCATTGCTCTGACCAATAGGCTACTGGGCAAGTGTGTGGCTCACCTGAGTTATACTAGCATTGCTCTAGCCAATAGGCTACTGGGCAAGTGTGTGGCTCACCTGAGTTATACTAGCATTGCTCTAGCCAATAGGCTACTGGGCAAGTGTGTGGCTCACCTGAGTTATACTAGCATTGCTCTAGCCAATAGGCTACTGGGCAAGTGTGTGGCTCACCTGAGTTATACTAGCATTGCTCTAGCCAATAGGCTACTGGGCAAGTGTGTGGCTCACCTGAGTTATACTAGCATTGCTCTGGCCAATAGGCTACTGGGCAAGTGTGTGGCTCACCTGAGTTATACTAGCATTGCTCTAGCCAATAGGCTACTGGGCAAGTGTGTGGCTCACCTGAGTTATACTAGCATTGCTCTGACCAATAGGCTACTGGGCAAGTGTGTGGCTCACCTGAGTTATACTAGCATTGCTCTAGCCAATAGGCTACTGGGCAAGTGTGTGGCTCACCTGAGTTATACTAGCATTGCTCTAGCCAATAGGCTACTGGGCAAGTGTGTGGCTCACCTGAGTTATACTAGCATTGCTCTAGCCAATAGGCTACTGGGCAAGTGTGTGGCTCACCTGAGTTATACTAGCATTGCTCTGGCCAATAGGCTACTGGGCAAGTGTGTGGCTCACCTGAGTTATACTAGCATTGCTCTAGCCAATAGGCTACTGGGCAAGTGTGTGGCTCACCTGAGTTATACTAGCATTGCTCTAGCCAATAGGCTACTGGGCAAGTGTGTGGCTCACCTGAGTTATACTAGCATTGCTCTAGCCAATAGGCTACTGGGCAAGTGTGTGGCTCACCTGAGTTATACTAGCATTGCTCTAGCCAATAGGCTACTGGGCAAGTGTGTGGCTCACCTGAGTTATACTAGCATTGCTCTAGCCAATAGGCTACTGGGCAAGTGTGTGGCTCACCTGAGTTATACTAGCATTGCTCTAGCCAATAGGCTACTGGGCAAGTGTGTGGCTCACCTGAGTTATACTAGCATTGCTCTAGCCAATAGGCTACTGGGCAAGTGTGTGGCTCACCTGAGTTATACTAGCATTGCTCTAGCCAATAGGCTACTGGGCAAGTGTGTGGCTCACCTGAGTTATACTAGCATTGCTCTAGCCAATAGGCTACTGGGCAAGTGTGTGGCTCACCTGAGTTATACTAGCATTGCTCTAGCCAATAGGCTACTGGGCAAGTGTGTGGCTCACCTGAGTTATACTAGCATTGCTCTAGCCAATAGGCTACTGGGCAAGTGTGTGGCTCACCTGAGTTATACTAGCGATTGACTTCAATGGATCAAGTAAGCCAGGTTTTCAGTTAAGGAAAACTAGGGGCTTATATACATTTAGATGGGTACATCGATATAAAATCATGACTGGAAAGTCATTTTTCTGAAAATGTATTGTAGTAAAAAAGCAATGCTTGTAGTCTATGACTTCAAGCTAGTTAAGGTTTCTTTCTTTCTTAGTTTCTTAATTATCAAATTTGATGTATATTTATTATTCACTTTTCTTTGATTTCAGAAAATTGCAGGCGGGGAATGGATGTCACTTCATGAGTACACTTATAAAGATCCAACAGGTAGAGAAAGGTAAATACTGATTCTTTATCCCAAAGTTCAACCATTTCAGACAGACAGACACCCCAAGCTAAATAGAGATCAAAGAAATTTGTAACCCATTATTGGCATTAATGCCTGTTGCACCGATCAACACCCTTACTATGTAATATTTTTGTGACAAAGGTTTTTTCAGAAGGGAAATATTGATCAGAGCAAAAAACATACAACTCCTATTCAACTATATTTGTAAATCTATGCCTTATTCAAAGTGATTATCAAAAATTAAAGAATTAGGGATTTAGATTGAAATAGATGATTTCAAAGTTGTGCATAGCAAATTCCTTTTGAATGTATTTGCCATTCATGATTTTTTCTTCAGAACCTGGGAAGCTGTCCACAGAACAACCAGATTAGATGGCTCTGCTGATGGTAAGTTTATATTTTAGTTCCAACTTTTGCCACTAGGGGCTCTCATACAAGTGCCATGCACATCTGGCATCAACTTGTATTTATATCCATAATTAATTATTCTTATGTCAGGCATGCAATAAGTTGGTCATTCTTTGTGTAGAATTGGTTAAATAGTGATGATCTGAAGCTCGCTGATATTTTCTAAATGAAAAATGTTTGAAATGATAAAATATTAAGAGTAAGAAAGACCTTTAGAGACATCATATACAATACATCTTCAGGTGCTGCATGTAGCTTGTATCACATCATTGAGTGTATACATTATTACTATTGCTGCAATCTAATTATTGCTTACTTTGCACAGCCCTAGAGTCTGCAATTATTAAACTGTACAATACGCTGACATGATAGCTTATCGTGCAGCACCCGTAAGCAAAAGTTAGATTGTGCTAAATTAACATGGTATAGAGTATGTAGCTTATAGGCCTCCTCGGTGGTTCAAGCTACATCTGAAAGTGTCCATAGGGAATTTGGTTCTGTATTAATCCCCAAGGGGGGTGGGGGCATAACTAGAGTTGTTTCTAACACAACCCATCCAAACTGTGCTGCCATCTGTTGTTTGATAGTGATATCAGACCCAACTTAGCAACTATAGCTAGTATAGTAGTGGCAATTTCTTTGCCTGCCAACCAGGCTACCAACACCTCTGCTAATGACTGTGCTGCTGCCTTCTTATTTTGTTGTCAAACCTATCTTACTCAACCCAACGACCAGGAAAGGTAATAATGGAATTATAAAATCCTGAATTATAGGCTCTTTTACAAAACACTCAAAATGAGGTATTTGAATGGTAGATTTCAGTAATGATATTCATTGAGAAGAGGCATTTTGCATGAGTGGAGCTGATACTGGCATTACTTCCCTAAGCTGTGATGTGAACATGTGTTGTGCATAATGAGTAAGCTGTCACTCATTGATTGTCATGAATGGAAGCAATGAGCCCTATTGATTACCCTCATCATGTACTGCACCAGGCGCCTCTGGTCAGCACTACTTGCAACTGAGAATTCACTACTCATCATTAACACTACCAAATACCCAATACTCATATGGAATGGGAAAAAGTATTGTATCTAAAAATCTAACTATTGTATTGTTTAAGATATAAAATGCAAGTAAAATTACCCTAACTGCTGAGTGAGTGTCTATGTTCAAAGGCAGTTTGCTATTCATTAATGTAAATTCTGTAGCTGACAGTGCAAATTTAACAAAATTCTGAATTTTAAACGCTATGTTTGTAATAAAAGCTATGTTTACGTATACTATACATACTTGGAGGTCCGCAGGGACCTCCAAGTATTATAGATTGATAATTGAGAGCTGGAGTGGTGGTTAGTTATGTGCTTCTTAGTGCCGTGAGGGCCCAGGAAGGCAGAATGATAGTAATCACACTCTTTAGATTCGTGATATAGCTCTACAGAGCACTTTGAGAAAGACTTTTTAACAATTTTTATCCCCCCTTTTTTTACCTAAATGTCCCCCAAAATGCATCTTGGAGCGAGCACATTTAAAAAGAAAATTCCTTGGTAGGAAGTTCATCAACTTGGTCAATCACTTTGTGCCAAGAAATTAATGATAAGGACATTTCATTTATGGTCCCATCATGAAATAATGCATTGAAATTGGCTATAAAAATGGAATCTTGCAATACCCTGAAATATACAAATCTGGTATCTTTATGGTCTTCTGCAGGCAATCCCAGCATTAAATTGAAGTACTGTAAGGGTTCAATATGTGTGAATTTCACACCGATTGAACACTATAAAGCAGGCTGTATTTCTAATTAATCTCATTTAATTAATGAGATAACTTGAAATTATTTGGGTAATGATGAACCATATTTTATGCTCAGTCCTTACCAATGAGGTAGCATCAACTATGTCTCTGCAGCTGTATTAATCACTTCCATGTTGTGCTGGTTTTCAGGTGTGGTCATCATAGGGACCTTGCGGCGAGTTCTCAAGTATGATTGTATTATCCTGGTCCAGCAGTACCGTCCACCTCTCAAGACCTATACTATAGAGTTCCCTGCCGGTCAGTACATCTTTAATGACTATTCAATGAAATCTTTTTAAAATTTTCAGCGATCCTTATTTATGGCACTTACATAAGTTGGTTGGATTTAGGTATTTATGTAACCTTTGATGGTCATAATGGGCTTCTTTGGTCCTTAATTCCTATTCTGGACCAGACTAGCTTGTCTGCAAGACAGGGCTCGATATAAAGGCCTGGCCTGGGCAGGTTAAAAAAATTCTGGGCAGGTAGAGTTCCAGGTCACCTGCCCTGCAAGGCAGGTGGTTTCAAAAGTTAATGTCGAGCACTGACAGAGTCTAAGCTGCAGGTTAAAAGCAAGAATTGTCTGGCTTAGTTATGATCAAGGGGGTACCATCTAACCAACCGAGACAAAACAAAGGAATATTATTACAGGTCAACTTCCACCATTGATAGTTCATTAAAAATTGCAAAACAAAGAGAATGGCATGAAACAGGGTACAGTTATCATTATGAAAGAGATGAAACCAAAACATCTGCGAGGAATTCTTCTTTTGCAGGGCAGGTAAAGATTTTGCAGGGCAGGTAAAGATTTTGCAGGCAGGTAAAAGTTCCAGGTCACCTGCCCTGCAGGCATGTGGTTTCAAAGGTTAACGTTGAGCCCTGCAAGATATCTCAAAAACCATTCAATGAAATCTTTTCGAATTTCCAGGGATCCTTTTTATGACGATTGCATACTTTGATTAGGTTTTGGTAGCCTCTGATTTATTTTTAAGGTAATGTATTCAGACATAGTTTTGTTGACAAATGCTATCTGTCTAGAAGTGTTCTCTGGGCAAGCTAGACTGTATGGTGGTGTCTGCTGGCTGTCCACCTCTCTGCTGAAAGTGACCAGTCCGTCCGTCCGTTGAGAGCGGTGCATTATTGATTGCCCCTCCAGTCCAGCATGGAGCACACTCTATAAACAGCTCATCTACTGCCTCCTGTGTTTGCTCACCACCACCGCCGCCGCTACACTGGACTGTTTGTCAAATGGCTTACTTCCTTGTTATGTTAGAGCTCTGGGAGGAGCTTTCACGGTATACCAGCGTGGCGGCGCGGGAAGCCAAAGCTTACATGCTACGCACTGGCTGGAAGTGATCCACTCGCTCACTGGAGGTGATCTGTGCATTTATGGCTCAAAATAACCTCCTAATTGTGGGCTCCTACAATACAATAACTAGTCATGTGTGTCAAGTGTCCAGGTGCTCTGGCTAGTATGCCAAGATCAGAGAGAATTTGGATTTTTATTCATTGTATTTCTTTCTAGCATATTGAGGCTATATTGTAACTAGCCAGTCCTCGGTGGTGGAGTAAAATGGTGTGCCCAAGGACAACCATTGCTAAACCACAAGTCACTGGCTACTGTCTCACCTGACAAATCCCCTAAGCAGTATCTTAGGCTGGGCAGTCTGAGTCAGTGGCATTGCCTTAGATCATTAGTTATAGGGGCAGATCCCCCATATGCTGCGGATGTGGAGATTTTTTGAAATATATTTGAAGGACAGTCCAGTTTTTTTCTCCTCAAATTCTCATCTTCCTCCCAATGTTAAGCAAATGATGACTCTTCCTCGGGACACCGGGTTTAAGTTTGGGACTTGACAGGCTCCTTAATAAGGGAAACTAGGGACTCTAGGAAGTACATAAGGGCTCATAAACTGTCTATTATCAATTTATTAGTTTGATATTATTAACCCATTCACACTCAGAGATCCCCTAGAAAGTACTGTCTGCTACTCTCATACTTTTCAAAATAACTTGGGAATAAAGCAAAAGCTGACAAAATATTTGAAGGAGAGTTGTTGTTTGACTTCTCTTAAACATTTCTCCTTCGATTATTTTCCAAAAAACTCTTTTGTTAGAGAAATATTGCCAAAATTATCAGGCCTGTTTTGGCCTCTCTGAGCGTTAATGGGTTAAATCAAAATAAAACAAAGAACATGCATGTATTTGTTGTATGGTAAAAGTAAGCTTATTAAAACTAGAGTTGGGCAATTCTTTATGAAAAGCAAGAGCTGATCTAGTTCCGTGACAGATTAGAATGCTATCTGCAATTGATGTCTCCAGTGCTAATACAATGAACCTATGACAGCCAGACTGGATGACAGTCTTGGGTTTAGCTGTAACATCAGAGTGATCATTCTGTTAGCTGGACTAATTCATTATCCTTTATGTTCACTGCAAAACATCTTTTTGGAGATGTTAAGTGCAGAAATGTTTGTCAAAGCAAACCAAGACTTCTCTTCAATTATTTTGGGAAAGTATGCATCATTCTCATTCTCCCAAGTATCATAGATCAAGGTGACATTTGGCAAACCAACTCATAACGTGAACAGGTTAATCTGAAGTGCACAGTTATTTTGACAACTAAAAAAATATCTTATTAAAAAGAATGATATTTGAAAAACAATTGAAAAAGGTATTGTTGAGCTCAACGTGAACAACAACTTATAATCAAATATTTCTTAAAACAATAGTCTCTTTTCAAGATATTTGCGAATGTGTCAGATCGACACTTAAGATGTAAATAGGTTAACCCATTGATGCTTGAAGCGGCCAAAAATAGCCTGACAGTTCCGGGGAAGTGTTTCAGGCAAAAGCATAATTGGGAAATATTCAAATGAGAAATGTAAGTCCGACACATTACAAACTACTTTTCTTCAATTTACTTGTAAAACAATTCTTAATTTCTAAGTTCTTGACAAACTGATAGTGTTGAAGATGAGAATTTCTTAAGGAACCCCCAAGCGTGACTGGGTTAAGCTGGCAGCTCCCCCACAGAGATGCTGTACCCGCCTAGGATGCCAAGTGAAGTTCTCAGGTGTGGGGTTGGATGCTTAATTGCCCAGTGCTGTTCGGCTGAGCGCCCGAAGTATTGATAATGCCATTTTTCCTCATCCTCGGACTACATAATTCATTAGCATAGGCAAAGGATTTCTGTTCCCCTTATGTAACTTTGCCAGTGATCGTGAATGTACAGCACATCAATAAATAATATAGTATTCAGGGAAAGTGCAGGCAGAAATTTTAATCCATTAAATGTGGATGGACCCGTTCTTGTTCTCTTAGCCCCTCATCATTTATGCATTTGCCCCAGAATGGTGGATAATGTTATAGTATTGGTCAATAATGTCCAGGGCCTTTGATGAAATTGATCTGTCACTAATGCAGAACAATGGGAGGAATGAATAGGTGTTATAGCAATAGCCGCTGGACTACAATATGTCCATTCCCTTTCAAAACATCTGTTTGATGAAGGCGGACATATTTTCGTTAGATTTAGCATTTGTTGATTGGTGATGCTGGTTAAAACAATAACCGGAGGGGAGGAAGCATTGGTTCCAGAAACATTTATATCAATCTTTGACAGTGCACTGCACTAACTGTTCACTTATACTTGGACTTTGTCAGGGGATTTTGGCAAAACTAGTGGATGACAAGTCATGAAGGAATCGCTGCCTAAATGAGACATTTACCTTGGAAATACTGTTTTACCTTATTTGGGGAAAGTAAAAGATGAGTCTAGGATTGGTCTTATGCCTGAAACCACTTTGTATCTTTGGTTATTAGAGCTGCACTCACCACTCACAAATTCGAGTGGCTCGAGCATTAAGGCAGGCGAGCCGAGCTCCAGCTGGATTTGTCAACTCGCGAACTTGTCTATGTTTGGAACACAAAAGTAACACAGAACATCCAACACAAACTTTCTTATTACTGCTTATCACTGTCATGTTTTGTTTACAATCCCCAATCTATAAAGGCAGTGTTGACCATTAAACTGACCTTTGTACCGCTCTATAGAAAGCAATATGTAAATATAGATATGTATTCTTCTATGCAGGCACATTATAAAATAGAATAACCATGTAAATGTTAAGTAATTCTTCATCAGTACATATTTCTTTCTTAATTGGTGGGCTGAATAATGAATATTTACAGGCACTAGCTCCTAAGGCAGTCCTCAAAAGAAGAGACAATTTTGAATCACAAGAAGTCTCCTTCCTACCTGTGCATTTACAATGTAAATAGGAAATGTATAATTAGAAGAGTGTAAGAGAGTCATGCTTTCTCATTGTACTAAGAAATACGGCATTGGTCTTATGAGAGGTCTTCCACGATGTGCTGATCAGTGGCGGGCGGGCGGGTAGTAGCACCAGTTGCCACCCTGGCCAACACCCCCCACAAGCAGCATCAGCACTCAACGTCTTAACTTGTGGGTCAGTGCTGCTGCCTCTCATCTTTCACTGAGTTTCTGGCGCGAAAATGCCCTGTAATGGGAATGGCCACTGGTCAGTGGTCACTCTGACCAAACAGTCCCTTGCCGCCGCCCGCCCGCCTCATCGCCCGCCCGCCATACAGGAGGAGATCAATGGGGCAACAGTGAACAATTCTTTAGGAATTCTGCTGTCCAGTGACTACAAATAGCAAAGGTGGGCACTGACCAATGGGAATGCTCCAGCTATGTTTGTGGAACCCTAATCCAGCATAGTGCTTGTGTTTGTGGGCTTTTCTATCATACATTCTTAATTCTATTCAAGAATTGATCAGGTGCTGACCAGTATTCTTATGCACTATACATGGTTCAGGGCACATGAGCAATGCAGTTGTAGTCGAGCATGTGGTGAGAACATTATACATGCAGAGATAAGAGTAGCAGGAAGGAGTGGCCCTGTAATGGGTGTATGGTGCTGTAAGCTGGGGCAGGATATGTTATGCAATTGGAAGAGGCCCATGCATAATGCCTGCTTGCTGACCATGGGAGGCTCCTTGCTGGGACCAGGAAAACTGACCTGGGAACAGTGGGCAGGTGGCCATTTTAGTTTAGGGTGTGGGCTTGACCAGAGTGGACATGCGGCGGCGGCGGCGGAGGAAGCGAGGAGACCTGACCATGTGGGCAGCACATCTTGAGGTAGTGACCAGCACTTTTCTTCTACTGATAACACTTTCAATATTTCATAGGACAGTCTTATCTATGTAGTTTGTATGATTTAGTGTGGACGTATGATTTAGTGTGGACTTATGATGAGTGGCATGATGTGTTATATAGTGTCTTGTCAGAGAGCATGGCGATGCAGAGTTAAGAAATCATGACCTAAGAATGAATGCTGTTACTATTCATGTACATTTTGTGTTTAGATGTAGGACATGATTACCATCATGCAAAAGTTTGCACACCAGTGAAAATGTGGATTTTCATGGGCATTTTAGTTGAATTTGCTCTGAGAGGGAACAGTTTTTGAGTGTGAAATGACTTAGACACTGACTTCTCTGGTACTTATGCTGTTTGAACTTGGCCTTAAAATGAGTCTGGTATGGCCTATGCAGACCTATGTTTGCACAAAGTGTAAAGGGTGAGTGATATCAGCCAGTTGCAAGAGATTAAGTGAGATGACCTTGGCTGAGGAGTGGCTGTCAAGAATGGGCTTGGAGAGGCCTTCGGGGCGCTTTCATTCTACTCTGTTTAAGTGTTAATACTATCTTAGAAACTCCTGCCATCAACTGGAGCTTTCCCCACAAATCCTGTGTCACCATACTACTAGTGGCAAGGAGGTGTGTAATAGGAACTCATTTCTTAACCCTTGCAGGCCTGTAGTGCCCAAATCTGCCTGACTAGTTAAGTGATATCGCTCCTACAAAAGGGATTATCATAAAATATTTGAAGAAGAAAGTTTGATCAAAATGCAACTCACAACTCTACTTGAAGTATTTTGTGAATTTTTGATTGATTCCAAAGTGATTTTCAAAAGTGTCTGAAGGTCCAGATGACAAGAATCAAGTATATTTCCAGCCACGAATGGGTTTAAACCTTTTCAAGACTAAAGGCTTCCATGGAAACTTTCTGGATATGACACTTGAAAATGACTTAAGAACAAAGCATACATTCTTTCCATATTGACATATTGAATAAGTTGTAGGTTTAGTTGTGATCCAGATATCCCCTTAAATTTTCCCAATGGCTATTGTACTGACCGAGGAAATATCCTCATTGATTAGCAATAGTTCAAGAAGTACATGACTAAAATGGTTTCTTTTCTTTAAAGATAGTTTCTCAGATATTTATTCCAGTATTACCTCATTTGATACGATAAGATCTTAGTGGTCTGACCATTCATGCTGTCCAGTTTCTAATGGGTTAAATACCTGGGAGGGCGGCCTGGGCCTACAGGCGTGGTCTATCTAGTGCTAGGGTATAGGAGCAGTTGATTGGGAGCTATTTTCAGCAGAGATATTATGTAGGATTCCATACTGTGGTGTGTTGATCAGGAAAGATGCCAGAATGTTCCACAGGGCTAAGCTGCTGGAGACTGGTCAGTACTGACCAATAGCATTCATTCCTTGACCGCTGCAGCCGTGAGAGCAGCAGCCTATGAGCACTGTCTTGCTGTCAGTTGCTGATTGCGTAGTAGAGTGGAGTGCGTGTGGACTGCCTCTCTTTGATGAGAGCCCGCATTCCAGCCTCTGAGGAATGACCGTCAATTACAGATGGACTTAATCATACTAAGGGAGGCCATCTATAAGGTAACCTTTTACAGGGAATTTCATATTGTTCAATTATTAGAACTGTTTATTGGTGAGTACTTGAAGATGAAAAGATAGATGTCTCATCTCCTGGGAATGCGTGGGAAACAGTTGGGCTCGTGTGGTGTGCCTTGCTGTCTGAAAGTGGCCAACTGGGAATAAATAACCAGTTAATTGGCCTAAATTTTGAACTTTTACTACATTTTGCAATTGTGAAACGAAGAGGTTTATACAATGTAACATCTTTGTTAATGATAATATATGTAACACTCAAAACTGCAAGTGTTCTTATTGCACTTGTACTTCTTAGCATACATAGACTGAAGTCTTTGAGCATTTGACTGGGAGTTCTTTGCAGTAAATTGGATGTCTGATCTTGATTGAGGTTTTGATGCCATTCTCCCGCATCAGATCATTACAAGGAGTTGAGTGGTGATGACCATTACTTCTCAAACCCTAGGGACTTAGACAGAAAGGATGGGCTTTATATGTGCTGTATTTAGCACTGCAGGGTCTAGTTATTCTGCTACCTTGCACAAATTGAAAGAAGCGGAATTCCCAGTGGTCAGCAAGGGCCTGGAAGAGAGTGGACGTAATTGGTCAGTTGCCGCCATTGTTGCTGATTGGCCATAATTATGGAGCACTCTATATCACTGCGCAGAGCACATGCAAACATTGCATCTGTCCATAGCAACCCGTTCCCTGGTCAATACTCAGCCCCAGTGGCCAATGGTGTGTTACGTGCAACGCCTATAAGACCTTCAAATAGCAGGTAGTATTGCTCATTGGAGTGGACATAGAGATGCTGCGGGCGGTGGCAGTGGACAGCCTCCTCCTCCTCCTCCTCCTCCTCCTCGCATGCAGCCCTGCTGGTCCTATAGAGGAGGAGGAGGAGGAGGACCTAGATTGGAAGTAAGTACCTGTAGCCTGATTATAGGGAGGAGAATTCATTATCTATGAACTAACACACCTGGCTGTAAATATATGCATTACTGAATATATTTCAATATGGCACTATCATGCATATGTAGCAATCCATGAATGTGCATCCAGCACTGTACGTATTGCAATATGGCACTATCATGCATGTGTATTATTCTATCTTGGTGCATCCATTACTGATCAAGTGATCATATTATGATATAGTACTACAAAACATATCTGCCAACAGTTAGAAGATTAGATATGTTAAGGAAAAAATTGCTTTAAATACAATCAGGCACTCACCTTAAAATTAAGTAAATTCACCTTTGGCAAATAAGCTGTGAATACCCAAAATAGTCAGGTGGTATTGGCTGCGACAGGCACAAATGGGTTAAGGCCCCTATCTAATATATTGTAAGTTTAGACTTAAAGGCATATATCCTTGGAGTGACTGATTGCCAGTGTGTTCTGTCACGGTCTCTTACTTATGCCTCAACTTGATCTAAGGAAGCAGTTGTTAGCAACGAGGTGCTTTAGTGTTTTTTTTCACGTCAGTCAGTTACCAGATAATCGTTAGCAAGTTAATGGCCAGAGATAGTGACTGTATTATTGCTGAACCTCATAAAATCCACATTCACATGTCTTGGTGCCCACACATATATATATATATATATATATATATATATATATATATATATATATATATATATATATATATATATATATATATATAAATATATATATAAATATATATATAAATATATATATATATATATATATATATATATATATATATATATATATATATATATATATATATATCAAACCTTGTCTGACTGGTTCTGTAGTGGGCATGTATGACAGGATGGCTACACCTGATGCATGATGGGTAAGATGCCCTTGGGCCCAACCCTTATCTGGCAGATTCTCAGGTGGGCGTGTCATCGGTACAGGTTCTCCCTTGAGGGCAATTTCTTGGGAATAGACAATGCGTAATCAAACAATAGGTATTGGGTTGAGCTGGAATGTGCTGCATCTCAACACACAATTTTCAGCTTACGTGTCTTTTCTCAGGGTGGCAGTGGAACGTAGTTACCCCCCCCCCCCCCCCCCCCCCCATTATCTAGTGGGCCTGGAGACCTAATTACTGAGGTGGCAGAGAATATGTAAAAGAGAAATGTTCATCCGTAATCAACTTAGTAAGTCCCTTGTAACTATTGGGTTTATGCTTCATTCCTCAATCATTTCCAATGAATCATTGGTCCACGTAGCACGAGCCAGACACAGCTCCAGGCTTCAATGGCTTAATAGGATGTTTTTTTGTGGCGTGATTGTTGTGTTTTTTGTTGTTTTTTTTTTTCGCCAAGCTGAGCTTCCTGCTATCACCACTTGCATGCCCCTCCATCAATGGCACTGGTAGAATTCACGGTAACTATGGCAACCCGTGGTTCTTCTGGTGCCATACATGGCGAGGTGACTGTGCTTCATGCTTCCTCTCGGCAGAGTTCTCTCCTCACAGCTTACAGACAACTTCTCTCTTCCGTGGATTTGCTGGTGTAAATATATATATGGTTTAATATGTCGTAGTATAGTTTTGGGCTGTCATTGATATGGGGCATATCGACATATCGATAACTCTCCTTAAACAATACAGCCTGCTTTCACTTGTCATTACGTATCGCAATGTATCGAAATATCAAAAACATGAAAATGGACACTCAGAGAATAAATTTAGAGCTAAATATTGCTGGTGTTGCCAGTCACATACTTTCTAAAAGCATTTCTCTACATGGTCATGCCTCACTTTTCTTGTTGCATTCCAAAAAGAAGCAGTAAAAAGAGGCAGGACCCTCATATAATGGTGAAAAACCAGCATAAAAGCTTCATGATTTTCCATCATGGCATAGATAGCATTTCTCAGGATATATCAATGCATCATATCAAAATAATTGAAATCGAAAACAATTTATCAATATATTGAATCGAGAAAAAATTCTAAACAATGACAGCCCTAGTATAGTTTAATATGTCATAGAAGCATATAAAGACGTTAGTTGTATGTAGTGATGTATGGGACTGTTGCTGTAGGTAGGATATGGCTGCTACTGGAAAAAGCTGAGCATCCCGCCTTAGTCACTCTCTCTCTCTCTCTCTCTCCCAGCCTGAGTGTGCTTGCCCTCCACACAGGGCTTATGTAACACTGACCAGTCACATGATATGCCCTGGCCAATGCTTCCCCGAAATGTAGGTCAGTGGAGCGGCCATCGCCTCCTTGAATATAGAAAGAGTGAAAGGCACAATTCTCTATGGAGTACCTGTATTTTAGATTGTAAATGATATCGCATAACGTCTTCGAGGTTGTCTTCTAGGTTACAGGCATGAACATATGCCAAATGCAGGCAATACGATTTTAAATGACATGAAACTGCTCCCCTGAGAAAAAGCAAGACTACTTATTTCTTTCTAATTTCAAAGGTGTCCTCAGTATGTATACAGTACATAAGACAAGACAAACACAATAGTCTGAAAAAAAATAGGGGAGGTAGGTAAAATATATTTGAGAGCGGGAGAGAGAGAGAGAGAATGAATGGGTGAAGTTTTGATAACTGAGCAATAGTTTCAGAAAATTTGTGATTAAGATGATCATTACCATTGGTAGTCAAATACAATTTCTCTGCTACTCATGTAATGTTGAAAGATCCCTACAAAGTACGCCTTAAGATTATGTGCTTAGGACTATCAACTAGCATCATTAAGGAATGGTCCTGTGAATAGCCGTGATAGGTCACTTGGCCATGCCAGATGTTCACTGCATCAAAAATATATCTCATTCGAAATCTTACACCTTGCAGAGAACTGCATTTGCCATATATTGAATTTATGGTGTTAAGTGCATTGTTGGGCATAGTGGACAACTTGACCACTATGGCCACCACGGCCAGTCAGTGGATTCTTTGAATTCCAGGCTTGACAAAACAGAATTTAATCCGCGAGGTTGATTGATAGCTGCACTTTCCCGCCCTTCCCACGAGGAGTAGTAGGAGGAGGGCTGACCAGTGGTCAGTTGCCGAGGCTGACCCAGAATAGGCCTGTTTACTGCCGCTGCCACAGTGGGCTCTTACATCACTTGAGGAGCCACCACTGGTTGCCACTCAGCTCTATGGCGGGCGGGAGGGAGGGAGGGCCTCTCAATGGAGCAGTGGTCAGTAGTGGACAAAGCAGTGGTCAGTTTCATCACAGCTGGCTGCACACAAGGTATTCCTGCATCCAGTTGTAAGCGTCAGCAGCCCTAATCAAAGGGCAAATAGTCCTAAAAATACTACAATGATGCACATCAGGCAAAAAGCAAATCAGCCTTCAATAACGGCCTCCAGTGGAGCCTTTATAATTGAGGGAGGCGCCTTTTACTCACAGCTACGTGGCATTAGTGGGCTATGACTGTTAGTCAAGCTATTCATGCTGTGAGCTCCCCTTCAGATAAAGCCTCAGCTGGATCTATGGAACTTTTGCATATAAATATGGAATGAAGCTTAAATGCCGAGACTTGTTAGTTGGGCTCTGATGGGCATTTCACTTTCAAATTCTATCCAAAAGATGCTTGGGTCTGAAAGATATCACCAAGATTGTGAGAGGTCTTAGGGAAGACTACAGGCCTCAATGGGTGACGGGGTCTGAAAGGGAGGCTGATTGTCTTGCTCCCTCCCCAGCTCATTAATGCCTCCTGTAGTAGGACAAATGGCCTGAGTATTTTGAAAACTAAAACAGAAGAAGTTTGAAGAAGAAATGTTCTTTGTAACTTGAAGAAGGAATTATATGAAGGCAAACCACAATTATCCACAATAAGAATGGAATTAATCGAAGAAATGTAGTGAATTTAGTTATCATTAACATATGCTCTTCCAATGTTTTTGAGAATATCCTATTTGTATGAATCAGATATCAATGTTGTTGTGTCTTTCTGGTGCCCTCCAGGCAGGAATGGTTCTAATGAAGTCCTCAACTCTGAACATAACTCTCTTGTTGCGTCGGTCCTAAGTCCTGATTTTGCCTCTTTCCAGGCCTCATCGACCCAGGAGAAACACCAGAACAAACAGCTGTGCGCGAGTTGAAGGAAGAAACTGGTTACACATGTTCCGTCAAGCACATCTCGCCGGCCACGGCCATTGACCCTGGCTCCGAGAATTGCACCACCCACTTGGTGACAGTGGAGGTGAGTACTTTAATATTTATATAAATTTCCACCACCTGGTGCTTCTTTCAAAAATTATTTATATATTACCACCTGGTGTTCACACTAAAAACTAAATGCTCTCCTGGTGTTCAAGTAAAATTCTATTTCCTTCACACCGTTCAGATGAAAAATCAAACTATTGCTTCATTTAGTGATTGTAATTATTTGATGATTTATGATACTTTCTGCAAATCTTGAATTTAAACTGCTTTTAACTCCAAAACGTATATTGGTATTAAAATATACCCTAGAAAATGTCTGATCCTTCATATGTAAGAGGCCAATTCTTGAGTAAGTTTAAAATCTTAGCTAATAAATCAAATGAGAGATCATTCATACACAAAATGATAATTTCATAGTTAATGTGGTACACTTAGCACTGAGTATACTCTTAACCCACTTCTATTTTTTATTGTTTTAGATTGATGGCGATTCTTCAGCCAATTTGAAACCTCAAGTCAATCCTCAAGGGCCAGGTAAGGTTGCTGCTATGACGTTCGATTTCAAGCCGGTCATCTAATGGAGATTGAGGGGATCCAACCATTAGATTATTTAACTGGCTGTATGGCCACTAGGTACTAGGGAGCACAAAGTTGTCTTTAGGTCACCTCCATTTAAACATGATGGTCAGCTTTCAATTTTCTTATTCTGCTGCCATGCCATTGCTTATCATGAAAGAAGGTTTTAGGAATTGCATAAGAAAATTAACCTGAAGTAACAACATGCTAACTTATGACAACGTAGCCCTGGTAGTGCTGTGAGCAGGCAGGCCTGGTCTTACAGTGCAGTGATCCTGGAAATCTGGCATGACTAGGGTTAAGCCTATCCATCATGTCACTAGCTCTTAATCAATAAAAAATGCATATGGACAAAAGTTTCTAACACGTTCACAAATAAATCTTTGAGTTTAGCTTGAATACTTGTTTTGCACAGGAAAGTGTTTGACTTATGGAGGTGTTTAACCCATGGAAACGATAAGGCAGGAATTTCCCATAGTTCCGCTGTATTCATATAAAACTATCTAACTATCAGAAGCTTGGACTGTCCTTCCTTATTATGTTAGCTTATAAGATCTTCATTTAGGTCTGAGTAATGGATAGTGAAGTCTACTATGGCCGCCCATGCCAGACTAAACACATTGGCTGTCTTGTGCATGCCGTATGAAGAGAGAATTCTCACACTTTAAACCTTGCCGTATGAAGAGAGAATTCTCACACTTTAAACCTTGCCGTATGAAGAGAGAATTCTCACACTTTAAACCTTGCCGTATGAAGAGAGAATTCTCACACTTTAAACCTTGTTTTAAAGAGGCCTCTTTTTTGCAGAGTTCATAGAGGTTCTGCAGGTCCCAGTGGAGGAGTTCCTTCCCAGGCTGAATGGTAAGTAACCAAAGGACGTTCTGGAGATGACTAATTGAAGCCAATAACTGCAAGCACAAAACTGTGCTAGTGTACTTCCACATTTCTGCAACTCTAGCGCAGTCAACAGTCGTATGCATGTGCTTTTAGACAAAGATAAGGCTAAAATATAGCACCTATAAGTGCATTTTTTTTATTAAAAAATATGACATTTGATTAATTTTTTTATCATGCAGTCCTTTTATATGATACCTCAGGGACATGTTAGTAAAAATGCAAACAAGAACTTGACATTCTAATATTTTGCTAATTTAAAAACATTACCTGGTTCATTTTCGATAAGTACTTATTTATACATAACTTAGTTATTTACATATTCTATTTTTTCAAGAGTTGTTCTAAGCCAGCCAATCCCTTCTCAAACACTAACCGCTGCATGTTGTATTTCCTCCTCAGAGTTGTCGGAGGCGGGCGTGGTGGTGGACTCGCGCGTGTACAGCTACGCGGTGGCGCTGACCCAGGCCACTAAGGAGAGGAAGCAGACCATGGATATGAAATGAGCAGAAATTACCAAACGGCAAACTTCCATTGAAAACGCTGCTCAATCTTCAAATCCAAATAGACCCTCTTTTCAGACATCTTGATGACTGAATAACTGAACAGACACATACTTTTCCCTAGAATGTCTGTCTGAGAGAGGCATCTGTAACAGCTATTTTGTATTCAACACCTTGCAAAAATGCACTTTCTATCACTAATTTTCTTAGTGATATTCAAGTTACCACTGATATTTCAGCATAGAATGTTTGAAAGACATTTGGAAATGAAAAAAAATGGCAGCTGTTCCTGCTATTTTGTATTCAACACCTACAAAAATGCTTTTCCTTTTCCTCATTTTCTTCTAAGACCTGCTTATTCCCAAGGTGTCTTGTGGATGATGTATAAGGAAGTCACTAGTACAAGTGTGCCATACTAGATGAAATTGACAACTATCTCCTTACTTGGAAGCTGAAACTGAATGAATGGCAACTTTAATTGCTAAATATACTTGGGAATGTTACTTTTAAATGATATATTATTTCAAATGTTTCATTGTAATGATATGCAATTCAAATATACTTGAGGATGTTACTTAGTGATAATATAATGGACTCTCAATTGTACTCTCAATAATGCTTCCCAACAGGGTGTTACCCAGGATTTGGAAACAGGGGGTCAATATTGAGGATTTTTGAAATTTAGGGGGTCGAAAGTTAGTTACCCAATTTACAAGAATGATCATAGCAACCTTATATAATTGACTTAGCAAAACAAAATGTACTTCTCTATGTCATTTAATGTACCTATTGTCTTCTAGGAGTGAAACTTTTGAAATACTTCCTTGGACTCAAACAAATACAGAAAATCTTGCAAAATACAACTGGGTGTCATTTTCCCAAAAATCTGTGTTTGGGAGTCGAAATGACTCCCTGGTGGTTGCCTGGGTATGTCCCTGCTTCCCAATAGTCTTACACTTAACGCTGACTCTGTCATGTATAAGTTGTGAATACACTTATTAAAAGTAAATTTGGAAATGTCATTTATTCATTGATAGATGCTAATCCTTTTGAGAGGTAATTTCTAGACTACTAGAACAGCATGTCATTCCATAAGACACTTCTTTTATTTTAAAACAATAATTGTTTCTGATATTAGTCATTATTGTATGTAATATGAAATTCTGAGATTTCTTCCGCTCTACTAATTGAACATTCCAATCAACATGTTTTAACCAAGACTAATTACCTGTTTGAATATTCTATGGAAAAATGTATAATCCCAAGATTCCTACCATCACAATAAATCAACATTCCAAATATATTTTTTGAAGTATTGGTTTGTACTTGTTCCTTCTATTTTGAAAAAATGATTGAGCATGAATGAAATACAATAAAGTATTTTTGAATATGACCTCTGTCCTTGTTTTACTGTCCAGGTTTTTGACAGGTTATCATTAAGAAAACCTATTTCCTACAAACATCTGATTCTGATAGAAGATGTTTTCTTCAAAATGAGGTGAAGCTCACTTCGATAAGGAAACTTTCTGTGAACCCTTGAAAGTTTAATTGTAATTTTCCCCACAAATGTCTAATGCCAAATTGTAATGGGGATTATTGGTCCAAGTCCAGAACCAGGTTGTTTGTTTGATGATAGTATAAAATATTGGTCCACCATAATCATATGGCATATCGAAATGAACTTCAAAGATCCAGCACATCATTCTGACAGCCAATTGTGTAATTAATTCTCTGACTAATAAGGGGGACTTTGGTTTTTCCAAGCCAAGCTCTTCTGATCCCCTTGCATGCATGGTTCTCTAGGTTGTGTGACAACAAATGCATATACAAGTGAATTTGGATATGGCGGACCAGTGTATGACGGATTTTTGCATATGACCGACAATATGCTTGCTCCCAGTCCAATGCATATCAAGTATACGTCATATGTATCAATGGATTTTGCATATGACGGACCAATTTTCCTGGTCCCATTGAGTCCCAAGTTCACCTGTATATGCGTGTGTGGGAAGGGTTAACTCAGATCTTGAAGTCTTAACATTTGACTGCTGATTTTATCCCAGGCTACCCTTTTGTAAATAGCTGGCGATGCCTTTGCCCACACTTATGAATATCATGGGTGTCTGCAAAGATATGCGTGGCTGAATTAATATGTGCGAGTCGGGTTTAAAATGAACTGCTATTGCTGCATTGTGGTGTGACACACTGCAACTATCTGGACAGCATAAGTAATGTAGAAGTAGTCATTCACATACTGCTGGTCAATCGAAGGTTCAAGGTACCCTAAATACTTGAAGGGTACCTAGAAGAATAGTCTCATGTTTCTGATTAGTGCTGCCTGGTCATGGGTAATCACAGATTTGATTTTAAAGTATAGAGATCTTTAGTAAGGAGGTGGTCCCTGGTGTTTCATATCTTGTAGGGTAGTGAACTTTTCTTGTTCTGGAATTAACTATCTTCCTGTTGGAAAGTGATGGCTAGACACCAAGGAAGCTGTGGTGCAAGTCCTATAACCCTACTTTTCGAGGCCGCTGATTGGTGGAAGGCAAGCCAGAATAGATGCAAAGGTCAACATGTACATTTTATTCCCATATTATATGATGAAACTGTCATCATGGAAAGCACTCACTTGATGTTCTCTGTCAGATTTACTATTTTAAGATGACCTATTTACGAGCCTAATTAAGCCAGGCAAGAGACGGGAACTGCTATAGGGCCAAATGGACTATCAGAAGCTGGGCAGGGGGTGATCTGCAATAAACTACAAATGATAGATGGATTTCTGTCCAACTCTGGGTTGACAAGGGTCAGCAGGTAATGGATAAGGATCCTCAGGGTTAGACCGTTACAAATTGACCAAGAAAGGGTATTTTATTTTATATGAAGTAATATTCCTATTTAGGACTAGATTTTTCTACCACCAGTGGGAATCGAGGAACTCCTAGGTGTTAAAATTGTGTTAGCTAAGATTTTGTGATTTAGCTTGAGATGTTTAATATGTACAACATGAACTAATAGAACAAATCACCAAAGGCTAAAATCTAACTTTCCAACCAACTGGGAAACGGGATATGTTCTAATTTTACACTCGTCTGAAAATATGTACAAATATTCCACCCATCAATGTACCGTCTGCATATCAAGTATTCCCAAAATATAAACTAGCACAATTTTTTTCCTTTTACATTCAAGCATAAGTAAGAAAAAATAGATAAACAACATAATTTAATGGCAACTACTTAACAGTTTATTTGACACTAGCATATGATACAAGTGTTCTGATGGTTAGCAGTTCAAATACTGACCGGTCTATTTGGATGTGCTAACTGTACACTAACAAAGCGCATGGACATGAAAAGGGCACAACATCACTAAGTGATCAACAGGAATGCTTGGCAAGAGTATCTAATCAACTATCAACCGTTCCCTGCCCTCGAGCAACACCAAAACAGCCCACATGTGTCAATCTCTCTGGCAAATGAAAATTCTAAAAATAACTCAAGAAATATTTGCAGAAATCAACCAATAACTCTGGTTCAATTATCTTACCAATTTAACCAAAATTCCAAGTATTTTACAAAAATATTCAAAATGCAGACCCCTTCAAGGGGCACTCCAGGCTTGAATGGGTTAATGAAACAAAAATTTCTTTAGTCCTTTTATTCTTACGATTCCATTCAATATTGTTTCGAGTTTAATCTTCTTTTTAAGATATGAATTTTTTGTGACTTAATGAAAAATGTACAGTTATTATATGACCACCATAAAAAAAAAAATCCCCAGAAATATAAAAATAATTTAAGATGTGGTCATATGAATTGAGTGCTATTAATGGGTGTAGAGATGTGGGCCATAGCATTCTTGTTGACCACAAGGAGATCCATGGCAGAGGTAGTTATTAATCTTGGGCTTACTTAGTACATGTGTGAAATATTGAAAGGCAAGACTGGACCGAGTTCCCCATCTCATTTCTCTAGAAAGCTCCAGGCTCCTTGTCCTACTGTTCCAAGGAGGGAATTCATGACAGACTTATTCAAAACTGGTTGCTATTTTTTAGCAACACCAGAATCTAGGCTAGGCTACTGCCATGTTAATCCATTCTCATATGGCGTGTACACATTGCTTGACACAAAGAAATATATTTATGGCAACGCCATATTTTGAGAAACATTTCACAGTAAATTGTTCCTGTAGGGTTAAAAATCCCGCCCAAAATATCTTTGCAGATTTGTGTACAGAGTTGTGAGAGCATGTGTGCACTCAGGATATAGACGGTTAACACAGCCTCAGAGGGTCACCCTGGGAGCACACTGCCTGGCTCAGCAGAGTTGTGAGAGCATGTGTGCACTCAGGATATAGACGGTTAACACAGCCTCAGAGGGTCACCCTGGGAGCACACTGCCTGGCTCAGCAGAGTTGTGAGAGCATGTGTGCACTCAGGATATAGACGGTTAACACAGCCTCAGAGGGTCACCCTGGGAGCACACTGCCTGGCTCAGCAGAGTTGTGAGAGCATGTGTGCACTCAGGATATAGACGGTTAACACAGCCTCAGAGGGTCACCCTGGGAGCACACTGCCTGGCTCAGCAGAGTTGTGAGGGCATGTGTGCACTCAGGATATAGACGGTTAACACAGCCTCAGAGGGTCACCCTGGGAGCACACTGCCTGGCTCAGCAGAGTTGTGAGAGCATGTGTGCACTCAGGATATAGACGGTTAACACAGCCTCAGAGGGTCACCCTGGGAGCACACTGCCTGGCTCAGCAGAGTTGTGAGAGCATGTGTGCACTCAGGATATAGACGGTTAACACAGCCTCAGAGGGTCACCCTGGGAGCACACTGCCTGGCTCAGCAGAGTTGTGAGAGCATGTGTGCACTCAGGATATAGACGGTTAACACAGCCTCAGAGGGTCACCCTGGGAGCACACTGCCTGGCTCAGCAGAGTTGTGAGAGCATGTGTGCACTCAGGATATAGACGGTTAACACAGCCTCAGAGGGTCACCCTGGGAGCACACTGCCTGGCTCAGCAGAGTTGTGAGAGCATGTGTGCACTCAGGATATAGACGGTTAACACAGCCTCAGAGGGTCACCTGGGAGCACACTGCCTGGCTCAGCAGAGTTGTGAGAGCATGTGTGCACTCAGGATATAGACGGTTAACACAGCCTCAGAGGGTCACCCTGGGAGCACACTGCCTGGCTCAGCAGAGTTGTGAGAGCATGTGTGCACTCAGGATATAGACGGTTAACACAGCCTCAGAGGGTCACCCTGGGAGCACACTGCCTGGCTCAGCAGAGTTGTGAGAGCATGTGTGCACTCAGGATATAGACGGTTAACACAGCCTCAGAGGGTCACCCTGGGAGCACACTGCCTGGCTCAGCAGAGTTGTGAGAGCATGTGTGCACTCAGGATATAGACGGTTAACACAGCCTCAGAGGGTCACCCTGGGAGCACACTGCCTGGCTCAGCAGAGTTGTGAGAGCATGTGTGCACTCAGGATATAGACGGTTAACACAGCCTCAGAGGGTCACCCTGGGAGCACACTGCCTGGCTCAGCAGAGTTGTGAGGGCATGTGTGCACTCAGGATATAGACGGTTAACACAGCCTCAGAGGGTCACCCTGGGAGCACACTGCCTGGCTCAGCAGAGTTGTGAGAGCATGTGTGCACTCAGGATATAGACGGTTAACACAGCCTCAGAGGGTCACCCTGGGAGCACACTGCCTGGCTCAGCAGAGTTGTGAGAGCATGTGTGCACTCAGGATATAGACGGTTAACACAGCCTCAGAGGGTCACCCTGGGAGCACACTGCCTGGCTCAGCAGAGTTGTGAGAGCATGTGTGCACTCAGGATATAGACGGTTAACACAGCCTCAGAGGGTCACCCTGGGAGCACACTGCCTGGCTCAGCAGAGTTGTGAGGGCATGTGTGCACTCAGGATATAGACGGTTAACACAGCCTCAGAGGGTCACCCTGGGAGCACACTGCCTGGCTCAGCAGAGTTGTGAGAGCATGTGTGCACTCAGGATATAGACGGTTAACACAGCCTCAGAGGGTCACCCTGGGAGCACACTGCCTGGCTCAGCAGAGTTGTGAGAGCATGTGTGCACTCAGGATATAGACGGTTAACACAGCCTCAGAGGGTCACCCTGGGAGCACACTGCCTGGCTCAGCAGAGTTGTGAGAGCATGTGTGCACTCAGGATATAGACGGTTAACACAGCCTCAGAGGGTCACCCTGGGAGCACACTGCCTGGCTCAGCAGAGTTGTGAGGGCATGTGTGCACTCAGGATATAGACGGTTAACACAGCCTCAGAGGGTCACCCTGGGAGCACACTGCCTGGCTCAGTAGAGTTGTGAGACCATGTGTGCACTCAGGATATAGACGGTTAACACAGCCTCAGAGGGTCAACCTGGGAGCACACTGCCTGGCTCAGTAGAGTTGTGAGACCATGTGTGCACTCAGGATATAGACGGTTAACACAGCCTCAGAGGGTCACCCTGGGAGCACACTGCCTGGCTCAGCAGAGTTGTGAGAGCATGTGTGCACTCAGGATATAGACGGTTAACACAGCCTCAGAGGGTCACCCTGGGAGCACACTGCCTGGCTCAGCAGAGTTGTGAGAGCATGTGTGCACTCAGGATATAGACGGTTAACACAGCCTCAGAGGGTCACCCTGGGAGCACACTGCCTGGCTCAGCAGAGTTGTGAGAGCATGTGTGCACTCAGGATATAGACGGTTAACACAGCCTCAGAGGGTCACCCTGGGAGCACACTGCCTGGCTCAGCAGAGTTGTGAGAGCATGTGTGCACTCAGGATATAGACGGTTAACACAGCCTCAGAGGGTCAACCTGGGAGCACACTGCCTGGCTCAGTAGCAGAGGACACAAGCTAACATATACATGCTAGAGCCATGTCGAATGATGGTTCACTTCCTCTATAAACATTGCTGAATATACACTTCAGTTCTAACCATACGCAACCTGGGCATAGCTTTGAAGGCATGTCTGGATCCCCCACTGGTCTATTAACCCATCTATACCTGTAGCAGTCCAAAACATTCACACTTTTGTAAGATATCTCCCTATCAAAAGATTTTTATAACTATTGAAAATAAATAACTTAAGTATTCATCAAATAAATTAATAATTCATTTGTAATTCTGCATTTATTTTCAAGAATACCGAGGAGATCTGCAGGCATAAATGGGAAATCATGATAAATTGAAATATCAATTATTCATGCAAATCAATTGATCTAGAGATATTTTTGAAATGATACTTTTACCTTTAAAAAAATGGAGAAAGGGGAAGACCCTCATCAATTTAGGGTATAACTGAAATTCAGTTTTTGAGATTTTTGAGTCAAACATATGGATTACTTCATCTGAGTATCAGATTCTCAGGAGGTATCTAAGAAATCAGAAAATTGTCTGGGCTTTGGTGCCATACAAATCCTTATGGTGTGAATATCAGATTCTCACCTACAAAACAAAAACTCCATCGACATCTGACAACTCTGAACCTTAATCATAAAAAATATAGAAATATATGAAAATATTTCAAGAGGGATTGGTATACCTAACAAGAACAACAACTTTCAATCCAATACTCCTCAAAACATAGGTTAGTTATTGAGATATCTGCGCATGTGTGAGACACTCCAGAAGGGAGGGGGCTCAAGGCGGCGGCGGCCCTCACCTCCTCCTCCCCCTCCTCCTCCTCCTCCTCCTCAACCCTGGCTTCACCAACACACCTGCTGCACATCTCATCATTACACACACAGTGTCAAGTCCACATGATAAGACAACATTGGAGGAGAGAGCTTGATGGCTGATAGAAAGTTTTGCTTATGCTCAAATATTTCCTAAGATTAATTTTGAAACCATAGCCTTTTCTTTCAATGATCAGACAGGCATCTCGGGTGAATGGGGCAATGGTTGCAAAAAGGCATCATGGGATTAATCAATGTGGGAACAGTATGATTAACAATTTAAAATACCAATACAGCAATTACAATAGGAAATAATAATGATAATAATAGTTATTTTAATGATAATGATAATAAAATCCCACACTTTTCAATGGTCCATTAAGTACAGTATACCATGCAGTCGCTGGTAGTCCCAAGCAACCAGTTATAAACACAAAGTCAGTACGCATTTATTTAACACTTTCATGCTCAGAGTCCATGCTGTTCCCACAAAGTGAGACTTCTCTCAAAAATAACCATTATATTATAATGATGTTTATGGGATATTATTTCTAAGACTAGGAAAGAATTCGTTCAAAAGTGTCTTTCAATGAGAGCATTGTTAATTGGTCATTGAGGAGGTATACACATCAGAGGACCTGTGCTAGAGCTGTGTTTCTCAGAGGACCTGTGCTAGAGCTCTGTGTTTCTCAGAGGACCTGTGCTAGAGCTGTGTTTCTCAGAGGACTGTGCTAGAGCTCTGTGTTTCTCAGAGGACCTGTGCTAGAGCTCTGTGTTTCTCAGAGGACCTGTGCTAGAGCTCTGTGTTTCTCAGAGGACCTGTGCTACAGCTCTGTGTTTCTCAGAGGACCTGTGCTAGAGCTCTGTGTTTCTCAGAGGATCTGTGCTAGAGCTGTGTTTCTCAGAGGACCTGTGCTAGAGCTCTGTGTTTCTCAGAGGACCTGTGCTAGAGCTGTGTTTCTCAGAGGACTGTGCTAGAGCTCTGTGTTTCTCAGAGGACCTGTGCTAGAGCTCTGTGTTTCTCAGAGGACCTGTGCTAGAGCTCTGTGTTTCTCAGAGGACCTGTGCTAGAGCTCTGTGTTTCTCAGAGGACCTGTGCTAGAGCTCTGTGTTTCTCAGAGGACCTGTGCTAGAGCTCTGTGTTTCTCAGAGGACCTGTGCTAGAGCTGTGTTTCTCAGAGGACCTGTGCAAGAGCTCTGTGTTACTCAGAGGACCAGTGCTAGAGTTCTGTGTTTCTCAGAGGACCTGTGCTAGAGCTGTGTTTCTCAGAGGACCTGTGCAAGAGCTCTGTGTTTCTCAGAGGACCTGTGCTAGAGCTCTGTGTTTCTCAGAGGACCTGTGCTAGAGCTCTGTGTTTCTCAGAGGACCTGTGCTAGAGCTCTGTGTTTCTCAGAGGACCTGTGCTAGAGCTCTGTGTTTCTCAGAGGACCTGTGCTAGAGCTCTGTGTTTCTCAGAGGACCTGTGCTAGAGCTCTGTGTTTCTCAGAGGACCTGTGCTAGAGCTCTGTGTTTCTCAGAGGACCTGTGCTAGAGCTCTTTGTTTCTCAGAGGACCTGTGCTAGAGCTCTGTGTTTCTCAGAGGACCTGTGCTAGAGCTCTGTTCTCAGAGGACCTGTGCTAGAGTTCTGTGTTTCTCAGAGGACCTGTGCTAGAGCTCTGTGTTTCTCAGAGGACCTGTGCTAGAGCTCTGTGTTTCTCAGAGGACCTGTGCTAGAGCTCTGTGTTTCTCAGAGGACCTGTGCTAGAGCTCTGTGTTTCTCAGAGGACCTGTGCTAGAGCTCTGTGTTTCTCAGAGGACCTGTGCTAGAGCTGTGTTTCTCAGAGGACCTGTGCTAGAGCTGTGTTTCTCAGAGGACCTGTGCTAGAGCTGTGTTTCTCAGAGGACCTGTGCTAGAGCTCTATGTTTCTCAGAGGACCTGTGCTAGAGTTCTGTGTTTCTCAGAGGACCTGTGCTACAGCTCTGTGTTTCTCAGAGGACCTGTGCTAGAGCTCTGTGTTTCTCAGAGGACCTGTGCTACAGCTCTGTGTTTCTCAGAGGACCTGTGCTACAGCTCTGTGTTTCTCAGAGAACCTGTGCTAGAGCTCTGTGTTTCTCAGAGGACCTGTGCTAGAGCTGTGTTTCTCAGAGGACCTGTGCAAGAGCTCTGTGTTACTCAGAGGACCAGTGCTAGAGTTCTGTGTTTCTCAGAGGACCTGTGCTAGAGCTGTGTTTCTCAGAGGACCTGTGCAAGAGCTCTGTGTTACTCAGAGGACCAGTGCTAGAGTTCTGTGTTTCTCAGAGGACCTGTGCTAGAGCTGTGTTTCTCAGAGGACCTGTGCTAGAGCTCTGTGTTTCTCAGAGGACCTGTGCTAGAGCTGTGTTTCTCAGAGGACCTGTGCTACAGCTCTGTGTTTCTCAGAGGACCTGTGCTAGAGCTCTGTGTTTCTCAGAGGACCTGTGCTAGAGCTCTGTGTTTCTCAGAGGACCTGTGCTAGAGCTCTGTGTTTCTCAGAGGACCTGTGCTAGAGCTCTGTGTTTCTCAGAGGACCTGTGCTAGAGCTCTGTGTTTCTCAGAGGACCTGTGCTAGAGCTCTGTGTTTCTCAGAGGACCTGTGCTAGAGCTCTGTGTTTCTCAGAGGACCTGTGCTAGAGCTCTGTGTTTCTCAGAGGACCTGTGCTAGAGCTCTGTGTTTCTCAGAGGACCAGTGCTAGAGTTCTGTGTTTCTCAGAGGACCTGTGCTAGAGCTGTGTTTCTCAGAGGACCTGTGCTAGAGCTCTGTGTTTCTCAGAGGACCTGTGCTAGAGTTCTGTGTTTCTCAGAGGACCTGTGCTAGAGCTGTGTTTCTCAGAGGACCTGTGCTAGAGCTCTGTTCTCAGAGGACCTGTGCTAGAGCTCTGTGTTTCTCAGAGGACCTGTGCTAGAGCTCTGGGCATGAAAGTGTTAAACCTGTTTCACACCCTTCCTTACTAAGGACAATATACAATTACAAATACTCACCAAGAGAAAGGTTGAAAGGAAATTTACATAGAAAAATATGAAAAGATTGAACAAACTTACAGCTTAGCATAAAAGCAAATGCCATCAGAAACTATGCTCCCAGAACATCCTGTTACCATAGGGATGTGTTACTATGACAACAAGCATGTCTTTGTGACACCATATCAAAAAGATGTACAACAGAACAAAAATGTTTTTGTTATGGGTAACAAACAGTTGCAGAGTTGCAAGATTTCTCTCACAGGAAAACAATTTACCCTACAACATCACAAATATTATTTCCAATATCAAATAAAGATAAATTTGAAAAGAAATGCCTGATTTTCATATAAAAATGTTTCTGGTCATTACACCAAAATACTAGAGAGCAATACTTGTTAAGAAATGTATTATATGTATACAAAGGTCATATGTTTGCCAACCATATTGCTACATATGAGACATTTACAAGATGTTTATAGTCTGAATGGGTGACTTTAATATCTAGATATATACATAATTGGCAGAGAGGCCCTTACATATTTAAGACAATTGAGTCTTATTTAAAGATAAGTAGTGGTTTTCCCAGGTTTCACCCACCATTATCCACTGGCTTGTCATTACCTGGCCTAAAATAGCCTCAATTGACACGAGTCCAAAACCAGCTGGCCAGTGGGGCTCTTCAAGTGTTAAAAGCATTGCACTCTGCAACTGTACTGTTAAGTGGCACTTTTGATTCTCAAGACTAGGCATCAGCTAGACTAGATAGAGAAAACATAGAGAGGCACATAGTTTCATATCAGAAAATATATATACATTATTATTGAACTCTCAACTGGGTCAATCTCATTCCTGTCAGTGACATCAGACGACTTGCATATCCCAATAACATTCACTTCATTGCTCCTCATATCTCACTGGCTCAATTAAAACTTTAAGGAAAAAATAGGGTAGAAACAAGGGCAGCAAAAATGAAAATATGATTTAATTATGAAAGAAAAGTTCAAAATAACTCTGTAGATATGAAATTGGCAGAACAGCAGAAAAGATTGCCAAAACTCAAACCTTACAGACATCAACTGTTCTTTAGCTGGGTAGGGGACACGAACCATCAAGCTATCCTTTGTGAGTGAAGCCTTTTCCAAACACAAGGTAGTAATATCCAAATGTTCTTCTTGTGTTGTTATTTGGAAATGCAGTCATTGAAAGTCAATGCCTCAGGCCTGGTCAATAAAGAACAATTAAAGTGACCACAAAAGAAGAACCCCGCAGAGAGATTTCAGAGCGACCCAGTGAGGTTCATGTCATATGCATTTTGCACGTTTGATTATTGTCTTCAGGTATAATACAGAGTGAATTATTTGGCTAGAGTATATACATAACGTAACTACAGAGATCTGCACAGTGTTTTGTCAAACAGGACAATGTGCATCAAGGTGGGCCTTACAAATGTCTTCATGGCTGATCTGTCTATATCCCTCAAACACAAACACGTCTTAACCTTACTAGGACAAATACATTGGAATTACCACTTTCAAAAGTACAAAAATAGCTTAGAATGTTCTAAGATGACAAAATAAGAAAGTGATGTCAAAAATTGATACTTCGATTTTTAGGCAGCTTCTTTTGACTGTTTGACAGCTATGCATGACGTCTTTGTTAACCTATCTGCACCCGAAGCATCGAGCCTGAAAGGGAGGAACTGCATAAAAGACTTAAAGATTTCAAAATATTTGCAAATTCCTCAAGCCTGTTGGAATCCTGGGATTAAACAGGTTATGTTACGACTAGAAGTGAAGAGTTGTCAATGATCAATTGGCATTATCATTAATACCAACATTATTAGCATTCAATCATAACTTATTGGGCAAAAATCCTTAAATATCATGTAATCATGAAAATATGTGAAAATATGTGAAAATATGTGAAAATATGCAAATGCTGGTGACTACAGCATAGCAAGAAATTAGCCTATTTATTCATTATCTGCTCAGTTCTAGCTGTAACCACCAACACTTCTACCCTCATAAACAATTAGAGAGGGGCAGTAATATGCAGCAACTAAACAGTCAATTATGTATGCAAATGAGGGGGAACAGGCCTTTGCTCCCAATTACACTTGATAATGCTAATTGATACATTCCCCCACACTAAATCATGAATCAGTCAGTGAACGCTGATCAGCTGAGTACATTCCTGACTTAAATAAAGCTTCTCATCTCACTCTACATAAAATACACCTTTACAACTAATTAATACATTTTCACAACTGGTGCATATTGACTCTTGCCCCAACACCCTGTACAAAAGGGCAAGTAGTGATATCAAAACATAAATAGAACAAATGAATTAGGCAGCATACTGAACTGAACATACTAGGAATGAGTATAAACGCAGAGGAGGGTAAGTTGTTTCATCATAGAATGGCGATACGTCCATCAAGTTGGACTACAGAGACGGAAAAGGATCCTTCAAGTTCATAAGGGCATGAAAATATTTCCCTTAAAACAAGCGAAAAACCGTAAGTGGTTTGGTCTGGTGTTCCCCCTACTGCTTGAAAAGGGGAGAAGCCCCTACTAGGCTGGCTGAGCGCTTGAGTTCACTGTGCTGTGCTGACTGCTCTCTGTGCAGAAGCTCATCATTAGACCATTGGGCCATCAGGGCTGTGGATTAGAGATTCTTCCACCCTGTGCTTAGGGATTGGCACCTTCAGAATTACCACAATACCATACAATAGCAATATTACCTCAATGATATCATACCTTAATGATATTTTAAACAATACTACCTGTCTCCTAGTGACTTAAATAGGTTAAATTTAGCACAGTCAACTTCAGATATGTTATCATATCAAGTTCCAATAGCAATTCCTGCCTGTGGTGGAGAGAAGAATAAGTAGAAATGTGTGCAGAATGCTGGTTATCTAATCAAGTAATCACATACCAGTTCACCTGCACCCCACACGCTTCTTCTATATAGTCCAGCGCTAACACACTTATTTCTAGAACAAACACTAGTTTTCTCACAACTCAACTCAGAATCCACTACTACATGATTTAAGGAAGGAACACTGTTGGTGAATTTTTCCTTTATCATGATAGATAACATGCATTACAGACTTCCAATATGCAGCATGTAGTGGCCACTGATAATGCCATCAGTAATAGTCTTAGGGTCTGGAATGATGGTAGTGAATTAGCGTGAATGGAATCAGATGGTTGATGTCTATTGCCTATTGTAAAACACTTAATATTGGCAAGACAATTACATTAGCTGGTGTTGCAAAGGCTTAAGGTTTGCTAATTCAAGAAATGTCAAATTTAGATTCAATAATCGTACTGTGCAATATTTGAAGATTACCACCAACCAAAAATATTTTGAAAGTATTCCATGGTGCTTTCCTTGAAATGTCATCTAATCAAAGAAAGGAAACAGTTAAACATTTATGAACTAAACTTATTTTCTCAACTAACTTGGATTTTTGTAACAAGTTGCACCAAATTTAATTTAAAATGATTTGGTTTAAAATCATGAAAAAATTAGGAAATTTGGTGGACATAAGTCAAGGTAACTCCAAAATATTTCTATTTCGATAAAACGCTCATTCAAACCATTAGTCATCATCAAATACTGTCACAAATGAAATTAAAACAATTAACTGCTGTATACAATATTGCTAGTTGAATAAAATAAAAACAGAAATAAAACACCTGCCTGGAAAAGCTGAAAATTAGCCTCCTGGCAATGAGTCACTTCCAATGAAACATTTAAAAGTTTACCCTCAAATACAGAACATAAAACCTCTCCATAAATATAGAACCCTTCATAGCGCCCAACAATCAATAGGAATACTGTACATTAACTAGCTAATCACATTTACTTACACATTTAAAATAATCATCCTTTCTCCACACATATTTAATATCAGAAAAAAGTATCAAATGGGTTGTTGATATTCTTTGTCCTTCAGATACATACTGGAAATCAAGCTATCCCATGATTCAATGCTGCCTGGTCATACAAGTTAACCCATCCATGGTCAAAACATCCACATACCCCGACATCTTAGAGATACTCTCAAAACTCAAGGCTATATTTCAAAGATATGTGATGGAAGATTATTTCTGGGGTATTGAAAATAACATAATGCATTAAAGTTACAGGAAATATTTCAGGAAATATCTGAATACAGCTCTTTCATCCAAATGTTCTCCAAATGGCATTTCTGTCCAGTATATACTATATGGACAAGATGACCCCCAGTTATTGCATTTAGATGCAGGAAATCAAGCTGAGTAGGAGGTCAGAAATAAGTCATTCTTTCCTTACATTTAAGAGGATTGAATGAGGTGCTAGTGACAATATTGCAATGGTGTGAATTTTTCAACATCCTTCATCACAAAGTATCCTATTATAGGATAGGCTAGCAGGACACACAACCTCCTGCACAGACGTTTCCTATACTGAGTCTTGTCATATTATAGGATAGGCTAGCAGGACACACAACCTCCTGCACAGACGTTTCCTATACTGAGTCTTGTCATATTATAGGATAGGCTAGCAGGACACACAACCTCCTGCACAGACGTTTCCTATACTGAGTCTTGTCATATTATAGGATAGGCTAGCAGGACACACAACCTCCTGCACAGACGTTTCCTATACTGAGTCTTGTCATATTATAGGATAGGCTAGCAGGACACACAACCTCCTGCACAGACGTTTCCTATACTGAGTCTTGTCATATTATAGGATAGGCTAGCAGGACACACAACCTCCTGCACAGACGTTTCCGATACTGAGTCTTGTCATATTATAGGATAGGCTAGCAGGACACACAACCTCCTGCACAGACGTTTCCTATACTGAGTCTTGTCATATTGCTAATTGTTCTCCCTTATTGCTAGACTTATTTTCTTTCTTCATGAGTGAAACCTCTATCGTAACAGATGGTTAATGCTGTGATGGCCATTCAAGCTCTAAGGATGTAAATATATTGTTAAATCAAAGATATAAAATACTCCAATCATGAGCACATTTACCTTTGAAGAAAAGTTGCCTTCATAAAGTTGAATCATGGGAGATTTCTTTTACTTTCTTCTATCAAAAACACCTTTTTGATAACTATTCATTAAGAAGTGTTTTACTTCCATCTTTCCACCAAATAATTTTTGAATCTATGCTTTACTTCCAAAATGAAGTATCATAAGTTCAGATGAACCTTTTCAAGGGCAATTTAAAAAAGTAAAAAAAACAACAACCCATGAAGGCCCATCACTAAGAGTCCTGATACAGCATCTGTGAGGTCTGCCACAAATGGAAATGCCTAGACAAGTTGCTCAGTGCCTCTACATTTTAGAATAAATGTTGATGTGCTTTATTGTTTGGGTAGGGATCTTCCTTGATATGCCTTTGTCTTGTCTTGTGATATTTCCCCATGTGACGACATGTGATCTCCGAGGTATGGATGGAGCATAAACCAAGGAACAAGTTGTCTCCATCAAGTTGCATCATAGGAGGTGTTAGATGCATTATAGGCCATGTTGCCATGACTCATCAGACACTTAATTCAGGTGCATCATGGGAGGTTTTGTCATAATCCAGGTGCATCATGGGGGATTTCACCATGGTCCAGGTTTATCCTAGGACGCATTGCCATACTCCAGGTGCATGATGGTCCATGTGGCTATATAGAGCAGGTAGATGAAGGGCGTGTTGCTGAGGCCTAGTAGACGTGGGTGTCGTGCACGGCGGAGGTTTTGATTGGGTTCATGGGGTCGTGGTCTATGGTCTGGTGGAGCATGAGACCCAGCACTCCTGAGCGGTTGGCCATGGACAATCGCACCTTCTGCTCCTTCTCGAACAGTTCATCTAGCTGGAGCCACTGAAACCAACAACAATACAAGCTAGTAACACTTAGCCTTTCAGTGAGGGAGAGAAAAAAAATGCTGTCTTAAGGATATCACGGTCTTAAGGATATATTTTTTTAGACAAACTGATAAAAATCAAAATTGCCAGATTGTAGAATAAGCTTTCCCTCTTATTGGGTGACCATTATTTTCAGACGAATCAGAAAAGATTTACAATCATGATTTATTCAATCAATCTTCTGTAAAATTCTTCAGTTGAATATTTCCTGATTTTGAGAAAACCCTATTTTTTTTAGAGAGACACTGGAAAACACTCTTTCCATTAGGATATTCCTTTAAAATCAGAGCTTCCTTTTGGATTCAGGGACAAGCCCTAGAGAAAGCTTCCAATGTGAGCAAGTAAGGATTTAGCAATAAAATGTATGATAAACAATTCTATTTATAATACATGTACATAATAAATTTGAAAAATAAGCAACAACAAACAAGTCTTTATTTAAACTGAATTTAAGAAAAAAACACTACATATCTTTATTACATCTTTATTATATTTTATTCCATAAAGAACAATATAACATTCACTAAACTTGATTGAAAAAAGTTTAAGTGAAGTTCATCTCTGGGGAATGCAACCTCACCTTAGAAAATAGGTTTAGGTAAGGTCACATCCCCAAATCTGTGCAATTTTTCTGTTTGAAAGACTCATATGACCCTGTGGTGTCCTCATGGAGCCTCACTTTTATAAATAATAAGGAACTTCCCTATTATCTATGACGCATATATCGATATTCAAAAGGGAATTCCTACACTCTTGAAACAGCAAGTTGAATTCTTGCCGAAAATGGGCAAAAATCAAATTAGCGGCATGATTTTTTTTCTCAACATACACATATATGTATGTTGAGAACTGATGAATTATTAGCACAGCAACTGCTGTCTCCCATCCAGGGCACGCTGAGCGCTGGAAATAGCCGGAGCGATTGACCGCTCCATTATTTTTGCAAAAATATAAATGTAATTTGTCGAATTATAAATGATACCTTGGTAACTTATTGATAAATTAACAAGGCATAATATCATAACAGTTGTGCAATTATTATGTTTATTTTTGTTTGTCTTAGCCCCAACTGGCTAGGGCTGAAAAATACGCTATAATGGCAGGTATAGTCGCCAACTGCATAGCGTGCTTGTACCCTAGGGATAAAGCATGAAGTTTAATACCAAAATATGCTTAACATCCAGAATTAATATCCAGTAAAGCATGAAAACAAATACCCTATAACCAATGAAAACAAATATCCTATAATTGAAAAAGAACTACCTGTCGAACCCGCTCCATGTCAATCTCAGCTCGTCTTAACCTCTCCCAGCCATAATGCTTGTTGCATTTCCGTTTTGGAGCACGACAAAACTCGCCTGTTTCCTCAAACACATTGGACACTAGAGGGCAGCCGCACACATCATCAGCAGTGATCTGCAGAGAAGAAGACATCAATGATGAAATATCGCTCACGTGAGTAACCAGCCAATCAGAGCACCAGAGGCAGGCACAAAACCCGCCTGACTCACTCAAGCGTGTCACAATGTGGCCCCTGGGGGCGTTTTTGTTTTTAGACGATTAAGTGGCTTAAAATGACTGATAAATGACAAAGACTGCTAAGCTATGATCTATTCCTGTGATATGTCATTTTGTTGCAAAGAAATCAACTTAATGTATCGGCAGCCTGTAAAAAGAGAGTTTGTTTTGTTAGTGCAGGGTTCTATACATGTATTTCTATTGAAAGTCTGCAGTCTCACCTTGGGTTCCTTGGAATGTTCTGGGCACAGGACCTTAAGACGCTTACAGTAGGTCTGCTGCTGAGCATTGTACGCGTCACAAAACATGGAGTTCCCTTCGATACGCGTCTTGTAGATTGATCCAAACGACGTTTGCGCTTCATACTGGAACAAATAGAATTCTTCATGTATAGCAGTCATCGATAATTTTTTTTCATAATTTGAATATAGATTGCTTCCATTATGATTAATTCCATATGATGCACTGATAGCAAGCGCTAGTGAGTATTCAAACAACTCTTGTATATGTCACTCACTCAACTGGATATATCCAATCTGTCCCTTCATCCCATTTTTCACAACATTAATTTCAGGAAATTCTGTGAATTGGTAGGGAACGCCATCTACCTGCAATCTGGTGAACTAGTCCCATGTATGTCCCCTCTGTCGCAGTGCTCACTTCCTGGCAGTGCAAGCATCTTATTATATCCATTAAAACATTTCATGATAGGACTGAAGAGTACAAAGCACAGGTTGTGTTTTTTAGCTATAATGCCTCACCATACTTTCTTCCTATCAAAATGCAACTAGAAAAGTGAGGCACAATATCAGAGAGATCTACTTATAAACATTATGACTGCGAAGGGCTGAAGTAGGCAGGCGGTGAATTCAGCAAAAAGGTTCTTATAGGGGGTTATGTCAAGTTTTTAAACTTTCCATAACTGTTGTGGAGCTATATAAACTCTACGAGCTTATCTTCTTTACCAATGATATAGACAAAAAAGATGCCATGTCTAAATCGGCATTCCAAAAAGAATGGGTAAGATCCATTTTGCCCAAGTCAGAATAAAATAGATGCATGGGCGAAAGCTGTCAGTTACATGGAATTATGTGGTGGAGTACTCCATTTAATTTAACCATTTTTAAATGGTGCTCATGATTTAGCCTCTGATGAGAGAAATGCTTACCTTAGCGTAGCACCTCTGCATGTGCTTTATGGCACTGCGTGGCGCCACCTCGTGGCCGCAGGTGACGCAGTAGACGCTGAGTTCGCTCTCCTCGTCGAGGTCGGTGGTGTCGTGGTCGGGCGCGATGGTGGCGTGCTTGGCGCGCTCGATGAGGGCGTCCAGCTCCTGGTGCTTGAGGTCCATCTCGCCCAGCTTGTGGCGCGCCTCCAGCTGCTGCCGCCGGATGCGCTCCAGAGACACCTTGTTGTTCTCCTCCGCGATGCACGGGCTCGACTGCCACTGCTGGATGCGCTGAGGCAGAATCTCATAGATACGGCTGAAATAATCAAGTAAAGACTTGTGGTAAGCCATTGAATACTGCCATTTGACACATCATGTCCTTTAATAAGTTCCAGAATGGAAAATAACACTGAAAAGAAAGCTTAGTAAATTTAAAAAAACAGAGATTCCCTCTGCAACCATCAAATTGCTTTTTTGAGTATTCTAGTTCATTAAAAAATATCTAAGTCATTATGAAGAATTAAAAAACTTTATTTAACTGAGCCATGCACTGAGGTATCCTGGAAACCAATTGCAAAATATCTAAAAGAGTCTTGTGGATTTTGAATTCAAAATATCTTCTTCGAGTACTTCCAGTATGCTTTTTGCAGAATGATATTACCCACACAGTGAAATCTTTTCAGTCACAAGAGAGATAAATGAATTAAACAATTTCAAACTGACTGAATTATGCAGATGGTCTAACAATTTTGAGCACAACCTAAAGAAGAATTGCTCAGAGGGAATTTTGAACCTGATAGCAATACCAACTTTCAGGTAAAGATTTCTGACAATACTGCCTTGCTATCTTGATAATTCCATAGGTGTTAGCAAATGTTCACCGTCTAGATGGATATGGGTAAAACCCACCGTGCCTAGAGTTACCCTGAAAGTTTCTTCTAGATCCAGTCCACTTTGAAAATAACTTAGGAGTAAAGCCTGAATGTAAACAATTCTAAGAAGGAAGTCACTTAGCAGTGTTGTGATTAATGTTTATATTGCAATAAAGTGAGAGGGATTAACAGTGCTCGATGGAATTGGCCTGCCGCTGCACGTTGTGAAGCCTCTGTTGCACACAGGTGCAACAGTGCGCCAGATGGACGCCCCTGTAGAAGGACTGGCAAAATTTTAGAAGCAGCCATGCTGCTAGGCAGGCAAGAATAGCATTGAAAATAAACTTCTGAACACATGCTCTTCTCAGAGAAATATCACAAAAATATTCAGGCCCTTTAAAGCCAAAAGAGGCATGAGTTTGATGTTGACAACTGGCAAGACTTACTTCGTGGCCTGTTTCATGCCGCACTCCTCTGAGCAGTATTTAAAGCCAAAAGAGGCATGAGTTTGATGTTGACAACTGGCAAGACTTACTTCGTGGCCTGTTTCATGCCACACTCCTCTGAGCAGTATTTAAAGCCAAAAGAGGCATGAGTTTGATGTTGACAACTGGCAAGACTTACTTCGTGGCCTGTTTCATGCCGCACTCCTCTGAGCAGTATTTAAAGCCAAAAGAGGCATGAGTTTGATGTTGACAACTGGCAAGACTTACTTCATGGCCTGTTTCATGCCACACTCCTCTGAGCAGTATTTAAAGCCAAAAGAGGCATGAGTTTGATGTTGACAACTGGCAAGACTTACTTCGTGGCCTGTTTCATGCCGCACTCCTCTGAGCAGTATTTAAAGCCAAAAGAGGCATGAGTTTGATGTTGACAACTGGCAAGACTTACTTCGTGGCCTGTTTCATGCCGCACTCCTCTGAGCAGTATTTAAAGCCAAAAGAGGCATGAGTTTGATGTTGACAACTGGCAAGACTTACTTTGTGGCCTGTTTCATGCCGCACTCCTCTGAGCAGTATTTAAAGCCAAAAGAGGCATGAGTTTGATGTTGACAACTGGCAAGACTTACTTCGTGGCCTGTTTCATGCCGCACTCCTCTGAGCAGTATTTAAAGCCAAAAGAGGCATGAGTTTGATGTTGACAACTGGCAAGACTTACTTCGTGGCCTGTTTCATGCCACACTCCTCTGAGCAGTATTTAAAGCCAAAAGAGGCATGAGTTTGATGTTGACAACTGGCAAGACTTACTTCGTGGCCTGTTTCATGCCACACTCCTCTGAGCAGTATTTAAAGCCAAAAGAGGCATGAGTTTGATGTTGACAACTGGCAAGACTTACTTCGTGGCCTGTTTCATGCCGCACTCCTCTGAGCAGTATTTGCTGTTGGGCCGAGCATGCTCTATACATCCCGGGCCATAGCACTGTCTCTGAGCCTCCTCCTCTTCCTCCTGAACATCAAAGTCAAGCTCTGCGTTCTTTCTCTTGCTCGCCGGCCTGGCGCGAGGCTTGCTCTGCAACAAATGACAATAATTACAAATCTCACTTGCAGTGGCCAAACACAGTCTGATAGTTTTGGTGCAATCTTTCAGGTGAAAACATAGTTGCGCTATATTTGAGGAAAACACAGAATAACACTAACAAGCCTGGTTTTAACACTTCCGATGCTGAGGCTACTCTCATCTAAAGCACAAGGTGGCAAAGAGTTTTGAAAACCATCTTAACCCTTTCATGTTGGTATTCATTGGATAGCTCTCGCAGAGTACTCTCAGATGAGTACCCATGTGCCAGTGTTTAGGTCATTCTTCAGGGTTTTCGCATCATTTTGTATTTGCCAAATTAGCCATCAGTAGCATAAGGGTTAATGAGAAGTCATGTATAAGCTCGTTTTGAACCTAGATCATTCTGAGGCTGGATTTGCCCTTTAGAGTGTTTCAATAGGGGTTTGAATAATGTAATCTGATCCCCCTAGAATACACACTGGTATGTCCTCACCTGTTTCTCCTTTTTCTCTTTCTTTTTCTTTTCCTTGTCTTTTATCTTTTTTCTTGCAGGGCTGGAATGTTCTGTAATGCTACCTCTCCTTTCCTTTTTCTGTAACAACAAACAGAGATAAATAATTGAGAATTTTTAGATGAAAACAAATATATGCATGGTATCTTTCCTTTTCTGTATACATACAAGAAAAGCATATTCATAATATCCCCCTCCCCCCCCCCCCTCAAGAGACGACACGATAAAAGAGATAGCATGATGGTAAAAATCCTTCCAAAGATTCTTATAGGTGGAAACCACAAAATAGGGCACCAGCTAATAAAGCATGTCTTCATACAGCTCTTGGATTACCCTAATTTGCTCAAGTATACGACCCAGGGAATAACATTTCCCCCCATTTGGGCAGAAGACAACTTTTACAAAATCCTAATCATTCATGGTACTTGTAGGCAGGCTTGCCTGTGCCAGGGTTTGACATAACTGCAGTTAAGCTGCTACCTACACCCGCAAACATCCACTTCGGGAAACTGCATTCCCACTCGGACATTTCATTACAGGATGTGTTGATATCCTAGTCATACATTATCCAATACCTGACAAACTTAATGATACAAATGAAACAGGTGCTTACCTAAATAAAATGCTTCATTTTAATATGATTGCTGTTAATGATGATGGAGCATGCACTGAATTTCATAAAAACATCATTCCGCAGATTTGAAAAAACGTAGGGAAAGTAATAACTTCTGTAGGACAGCTTAAAGCTCAGTCAACTTTTCCTCCAGAGTTTTGGAAATACATGTCACTCCCAGTGATCGATTCAGGATTCAAATGAATACACACATATGTAATGTGATTATTTCTATGACATAAAAGAATAACAGCATCATTCAGTACCGAGAACGAAACTACCTTCGAATATAATTACTTGCTCACTTCTGTAAACCAGTGAGTAACAACTGGTACAGTCAAACTACAGTGATGTGAACACTTTGGTACCAGGGCAAAAATAAACATTAATAATAATAATTGGAATTTATATAGCGCCATTTCCATTCATAAAATGTTCAAAAGCGCTGCACATTGTCATAGTTCGAGTCATAGTCAACAACGCCTCAATGGGCGAGACTGAAAAGGTGTGTTTTGAGACACTTCTTGAAGGCCTGACACGATGTAGAATCCTTCAGGTGTTGTGGAAGCACATTCCATAATCTCGGTGCACTAATGGAGAAAGCGCGATCTCCAAATTTGAGTCTAGTCCTTGGCTCATCCAGAATGCCCTTTGCTTCTGATCGTAGATGACTTCTGGGTTTATAAGGCACGAGCAGCTCCTTGTTGTACTAAGGTGCAAGTCCGTTTAGCGCCTTGTATACCAGCAGTAGTACCTTAAATTGGATGCAGAATTTGATTGGTAGCCAGTGAAGCTTGATGAGAACAGGTGTGATATGTTCATACTTCCTGGTTCTCGATATTATCCTTGCAGCACTGTTTTGTAGTCGCTGCATCTTTGCAATCAAATCCTGTTGTATTCCAATTAGGAGAGCATTGCAGTAATCCAAGCGAGACATCACCAGTGACTGCATCACCGTTTTTGTGGCATCTTCTGTTAACACACGTCTCGCTTTTCCGATATTTCTCAGGTGAAAGCTAGATTTTTTGACAACACTTTTGACATGGGGTGCCATGATCAATTGAGAGTCATAGCTCCCAGATTCCGCACAGGCTCAGATGCAACGGACACATCAGTTCCGGCTACAGAGAGTGACTTAATGTTCAGTTCAGCTAGGTGTTTCTTAGAGCCGAATAGAATGATTTCAGTCTTGTCATTGTTGAGTTTCAGCTTGTTCTGAGACATCCAAAAGATGTTCACATCTCAGAGATATTTTCTAAATGTATTAGGAAGAGATGGGAGTCCCCTAGAGAAGTATATGGATCATGGTATATAGTGAATCCTACGAGATGTGTACATCTTGGAACCATGGCAGAAGTGGACTCACCTCAGAGGTCCTCGTATTAGGTTTCATTGTATTGTATGCAATAACTGGGATGGCTCTTACCTTTATTTGTGGGTCTATCTGTGTTAATGTATCTAGAGAGTTGTCCTCCTCACTTAACCTAAAAAACAAACAACCATTACTATCTCTTTATAATCAACAATGTCAGGGCTACTAAGTTACGTGGCTGTAAAAGATACTATGCTACTAGGAATGCTCCCAGTGGCTCAGATTCTAATGATTAATTTGAAAAAGGAACAACAGCTAATACTACCACAGCATAGATTAAGCATCTTTATAAGGGTTTGAAAAGTATCTATTTACCTTGAAATTTACTCAAATTGTGAAATTAAATGCATTTACCATGTTTTCAACATATTTTTCTAAAGGAATGGTGATGATGAATATTTTCTAGGCACTCCAATATGCATTTAAAATACAAATTTTCCTATGTTGAGTCATAACCACTCTGACTGACTACTTAGAGTAAAGAGTAAAATTTGAAGAATATTTGAAGGGTAATTGTTTAATGCAAAAGGAACAACGTATGATCAATTTTCTTATGACATCTTGCTTTGTTATTGAGATATTTGCATGTGTGCGACTTTGAGCACAGTCTTGATGAGAACGCCAGAATACACTAACCTAGGGAAATCTAGTGGTTCGTCAGCAGACTCATGTAACTGGTCTTCTTCTTCCCTATCCCGTCTTTGCTTGAATTTACCTCCTGACATAAGTAAACCCTGTAAAAAGAAAATAGGAATCAAATCATCTTCTATTAATTGTGTACATGGCAATATTGTGATAAACATAACTTCTCTGTACATCTCTCTCTCTCTCTCTCTCTCTCTCTCTCTCTCTCTCTCTCTCTCTCTCTCTCTCTCTCTCTCTCTCTCTCTCTCTCTCTCTCTCTCTCTATATATATATATATATATATATATGTATATATGTATATATATATATATATTATATATATATATATATATATATATATATATATATATATATATATATATATATATATATATATATATGTATAATTATGTATATATGTATATATAAGAGTAATTATACAATGCTGCATGATATGTGGCCTGCTGCCCCTCCAGTGCCTTTGCAAGACCTAACATGGTGATGTTTGTGCATGCCTGCTGGTCCCTGCAATTGTTAGCTGACCCTCAAAATGGGAGTGCGAGCTATATATTATCCTGGATTTGTTAAAACTCTTTGCGTATAAACCTCTTTGACTGCAATGACCATGACATTAAGAAAATTTGACAAGGTTTTCTGCAGCCTTACTCCATATTCGAGACAAGGGCTGTAATGCTTCTTTGATATTTGGCATGTCAAAAATGCCAGTGGGTATGTGCAATATTGATAAATCCAGTCGACTACTACCATAAGCAAAAAAGGTTTAGTTCAGTGTACATATGTACCAAGGCAGGATACTGATGCCAATCATTATTATCTAAAGGTTTAGTTCAGTGTACATATGTACCATGGCAGGATACTGATGCCAATCATTATTATCTAAAGGTTTAGTTCAGTGTACATATGTACCAAGGCAGGATACTGATGCCAATCATTATTATCTACAGGTTTATTTCAGTGTACATATGTACCAAGGCAGGATACTGATGCCAATCATTATTATCTAAAGGTTTAGTTCAGTGTACATATGTACCAAGGCAGGATACTGATGCCAATCATTATTATCTAAAGGTTTAGTTCAGTGTACATATGTACCATGGCAGGATACTGATGCCAATAATTATTATCTAAAGGTTTAGTTCAGTGTACATATGTACCAAGGCAGGATACTGATGCCAATCATTATTATCTACAGGTTTATTTCAGTGTACATATGTACCAAGGCAGGATACTGATGCCAATCATTATTATCTAAAGGTTTAGTTCAGTGTACATATGTACCAAGGCAGGATACTGATGCCAATCATTATTATCTAAAGGTTTAGTTCAGTGTACATATGTACCAAGGCAGGATACTGATGCCAATCATTATTATCTAAAGGTTTATTTCAGTGTACATATGTACCAAGGCAGGATACTGATGCCAATCATTATTATCTAAAGGTTTAGTTCAGTGTACATATGTACCAAGGCAGGATACTGATGCCAATCATTATTATCTAAAGGTTTAGTTCAGTGTACATATGTACCAAGGCAGGATACTGATGCCAATCATTATTATCTAAAGGTTTTATTTCAGTGTACATATGTACCAAGGCAGGATACTGATGCCAATCATTATTATCTAAAGGTTTAGTTCAGTGTACATATGTACCAAGGCAGGATACTGATGCCAATCATTATTATCTAAAGGTTTAGTTCAGTGTACATATGTACCAAGGCAGGATACTGATGCCAATCATTATTATCTAAAGGTTTAGTTCAGTGTACATATGTACCATGGCAGGATACTGATGCCAATCATTATTATCTAAAGGTTTAGTTCAGTGTACATATGTACCAAGGCAGGATACTGATGCCAATCATTATTATCTAAAGGTTTAGTTCAGTGTACATATGTACCAAGGCATGGATACTGATGCCAATCATTATTATCTAAAGGTTTAGTTCAGTGTACATATGTACCAGGCAGGATACTGATGCCAATCATTATTATCTAAAGGTTTAGTTCAGTGTACATATGTACCAAGGCAGGATACTGATGCAATCATTATTATCTAAAGGTTTAGTTCAGTGTACATATGTACCAAGGCAGGATACTGATGCCAATCATTATTATCTAAAGGTTTAGTTCAGTGTACATATGTACCAAGGCAGGATACTGATGCCAATCATTATTATCTAAAGGTTTAGTTCAGTGTACATATGTACCATGGCAGGATACTGATGCCAATCATTATTATCAAAAGGTTTAGTTCAGTGTACATATGTACCATGGCAGGATACTGATGCCAATCATTATTATCTAAAGGTTTAGTTCAGTGTACATATGTACCAAGGCAGGATACTGGTGCCAATCATTATTATTCTAAAGGTTTATTTCAGTGTACATATGTACCAAGGCAGGATACTGATGCCAATCATTATTATCTAAAGTTTAGTTCAGTGTACATATGTACCAAGGCAGGATACTGATGCCAATCATTATTATCTAAAGGTTTAGTTCAGTGTACATATGTACCAAGCAGGATACTGATGCCAATCATTATTATCTAAATCACGCGATTATGGTTCAACATAGACCAGTATCATGTATGAGGAGAGGAGAATTAAAGGCAACATTGACAGCATAAGAAGTTCTCATCATAAGGAATTCTTTTTCATTATATATATAGTAATTTACAGTCTGTGTAAATTTATGTGAATAACTAAAAGAAACAAGCAAAAATGACATCATTAAAAGACTTACTGTATGGGATTCTTTTCCATCAAACAAAGCAATTTACAAGTTGGTTCTTAACTTCTTATAGTAAATTAACAAGAATAATCAAAAGAAACAATCATACACAAACAATTTACAAAAACATTTGCTGAACAAATGTAGAATACTTACAAAGTTGAGGCACTGTCGTAACCGACATTTCTGCCTGATTTTGTTTGGTCCCCCAAATTTCTTCATGTCCTATAACACAATATATAAGATTTCAAATGTGGTTTTCTATTTTCAAGTAACTGTTATACTATTTCAGTATCTTCATATATATATATATATATATATATATATATATATATATATATATATATATATATATATATATATATATATATATATATATATATATATATATATATATATATATATATATATATATATATATATATATATATATATACATATATATAAATATATATATATATATATATATATATATATATATATGTATGTATGTATGTATGTATGTATATATATATATAAATATATATACACACACACATATATATGTATATATATATATATATATATATATATATATATATATATATATATATATATATATATATATATATATATATATATGTATATATATATATATATATATATATATATATATATATATATATATATATATATATATATATATATATATATATATATATATATATATATATATATATATATATATATATAAATAAGTCAATATGTGATGCTCAAACCACCTCTCTTGGCAGTCATACAGTTGTAAAGGATATTGTATAGAAAAGCATTATGTACAGTGAACGATAAAAGATTAACTAAAGAAACATGCTTTTTACAACTTTTAAAATGAAAAGACACTGAACATACAGCGCATAACACAGAGTATCTGTGTAAATGTTTTTATGACCCTTTTATTATTGCACCAACCTTGCAAAAGTCACACCTCCCGCAATCCTCAGTCCTGTGGCAGGCAATGCACTCACCGCATCTCCGCGACGACTTCTTCCTAGATGCTTTGTTCTGGAAAGACAGGTAGTCCTGTTAACATGTGAGATAATCAAAACAATTCATATTGATACATTTCACCTAGCTCTCTCATTTGAGCCTTTCAAGTCAAAATAAATAATTAAATAAAATAAAATGATTATACATAAATGATAAATTTATAAAAAAAGAACAGCTGACAATTTTTGCAGTAAGATAACTCTTGTAGAAAACCAAACGCAGGAGATCATTTATTGGCCTTAGATACATTATGTTTTAAATCCCTAAGTCATTCATTAAAGAATCATAGGTCCAGATGACATTTATCTATGAAATCTGCAGACATACATGCATTTGATGATGACCATACCACTAAGTCTAATCTTATAGGACTGATGCTAAGCCGGTCAACGTAAAGTTGACTCTAGTTTTCAGTTGCACAAAAAATTCAACTTTCCCAATAATTCAATTTTAACTCAAAGCCATTGTATTTATAGATTTGTATGAATGCTCTATTATCAGTGATGACAGCTATCGAGTTATAATGAAACATTTCCTCTGCTGTTCTCCTCCCACTGCTTCAAGGGAACAGCTAAGGCAACAAGTTGGAATAAAAATTCACTTTCCCTTACACAAATTTTAGCATTGTAAAACAATCATATCAGACCCTTTTTAAGATTTACATACACAAATTCAACACACATGCAATGGTTAAATTTACTCTGGATGCAGATAGGATTCATTTCTCCTTTGCTCCCTAAATGAAATGATGCATCCCCCCAGGAACTCCCACTTGCCATCAGTTGTTGCCACAGGACTCCCGACTCAAAATGCTCTCCACCACAGAGAAGCGCTGGTGAAATTCTGCTCATGCAGTACGTAGACAATTAGGGCCCAGCGCGCCATCAAATATTCATGATTGCCCACCGCTCTGTTGCCTCACCCTTGAGACATGCTACTGTAGAAATGACACAGAGGCAGCAGCAGTGCCGCAGTAGTCATGGCAGTAGTAATAGAATTATTATTACTATTATTATCATTATTATTATTATTATTATTATTATTATTATTATTATTATTATTGTTAGTAGTAGTAGTAGTAGTAGTAGTAGAAGTCATAGTAGTAGAAGTAGTAGTAGTAGTAGTAGTAGTAGTAGTAGTAGTAGTCGTAGTCGTAGTAGTAGTAGTAGTAGTAGTAGTAGTAGTTAGTAGTAGTAGAAGTAGTAGTAGTAGTAGTAGTAGTAGTAGTAGTAGTAGTAGTAGTAGTAGTAGTAGTAGTAGTAGTAGTAGTAGTAGAAGTAGTAGTAGTAGTAGTAGTAGTAGTAGTAGTAGTAGTAGTAGTAGTAGTAGTAGTATTAGTAGTAGTAGTAGTAGTAGTGGTAGTAGTAGAAGTAGGTGTAATAGCAACAACAGCAGCAGCATTAGCAGTAGTAGTAGCAGCAGTAACAGAACAGCAGCAGCAGCAGCAGCAGCAGCAGCTGCGAGTGATACCTGGCACTCAACCAGAAGAGAGACAGAGAGAAATCACATTAAGAGTAATGCACAGACCTGTGCAGGAGTATGAGCAGTCCCTCAGCTGCGATTATCGAGTTATTGGAGTTATCCCTACCGATTATCAAGTTATCCCTACCCAAAATACTTGGTGTGGTTTTCAAGCATTTGCGTATCTAAATGAGACCCTGGTACCCTTAATATGGCCTTCAATATACAATTTACAATCAAAAGATTTCTTTCACTAATCTTTGAGAACCATCTAAACTAAACCATGTTGGTATTCAGTGGATAACTCTCACTGAATACTGTAAGATGAGTACCCATGTGCCAGGGTTTCAGTCATTTTTCAGGTTTTTTGCACCATTTTGTGTTGGCTGAATTGAAGACCATCAGCATATACTAAAGAGGGTTTAGCAGCTTGCCGTTAGCATTAGGAAGGGAGGAGATCCAGCCTGACATGCCACCCATATACAGGATCATGTACAGCATACCTGGGGCAACAACCACGAGCCTCCTTCAGTTGATCAGTAACTATACTCATCATAACCACATACCTTTAATGCTACAGCTATTCAGATGCTGGGGCCACTGCTTAATCCAAATGATCAGAGATGATGAACAAAACCTGTGATATTGATTGAAAAGGCTTCCTCCTATCCCTCCAGTAAACCAACTCTGACTGACTGTGACATGTAAAAGCACAGCTACTGGCCATCACCACAAGAGATTGATTAAACCCTTCTTAGACTCTCCAGGACACTTTTGACCTATTCATGCTGAATTGGAAATTTCATTCATCATCACATTTTCTGCTATATATCATTCGTGACGAGCTAGTTGTAAGTAGTAGAGGAGACTGGAGTGCCAAGCAGAAACCACCACCTGACCCCAAGCCACATGCCCTGGCCAGCCTATTTATAATTCAAATGGAGAATCCCTACGTCTAATAACTTGACAAATATCTTGACACTGAGGCCAAGATTTATACAATTAATCATTACTCATGAAAATTTCTTTCTCAAGATAGTTCAATGGACAATTCCAAATATTTCCTGCTGGAAGAATTTGCATGCTAGAAAGCCCCTTTTAAGTAAATAAAAGCATCATTTCCATATTTATTATTTTCTGAATTTTATTCCAAATTGATAATTCATTGAGATAATGACAATAATTATTGATTTTCAGCAAATTGCTATCATTATCATTTGACACTTTTATTCTGTTCCTTGAGGCCTACAACAGAGAACCTACCATTGCTTCAGTGTATTGTTGCAAGTTCCCTTGAAATATGATATCAACTTACCTTATCATGTTTACTTGTGAATTCCTTTTTGAATTCCTTTTTGAATTCCTTTTTGAATTCCTTTTTGACTTCCTTTTTGATTACAACAGGTTTTTCTGTATCACTGGATTCACTCTTGAGTTTTTCTTTGTTTTTTTTGTAAACTATCACTAATCGTGGATCTCGTTCTGAAATAAAAGCAGTGAAAATTATCAAACAAAATGTATCACATCTAGTCCTTGAACTTGAGAGCAATATTTTTCATTATTATCATTATCATTATTATTATGATTATTATGGTTTTATTATGATTATTATTATTAACATTATCCTCATTTCTATCACCATCTTTTACATTCTATCCCTTTTTGTATTGCATATATTTCTGTATCCTGTGAATTTCTTTTTTCTTTTCATAACTTTATTTGTGTTCATAATTATGACATTATGACTTATAATGAAGATATCGCTTAAATAGTGGAACATATTGGATGCTGCAGGAGTGGATTTGTTGAAGCACTCTCCTGTGATCACAACAGAGTGTCCAAATGATTGTTTTTGATTGCCGTACAGAGAATCTGACTTTATTGCTGGACCTGGTGGCCCAGCAGTGCTGCTGCTGGAGAGTGATTACGGAGAGCCTGGGTGCCACTGATAGGGGAAAGGAAACAACATGCTCAACTCACTCTTAACCCATCAGCCATCAGAGCAAACTCAAGAGTCCACAAACATAAAGATATCTCGATAAATAGGAAGAAATGAATGCAACACTCAAAGGAAAGTTTGGTGATCTCCTTTAGGAATCATTTTTCTTCAATTATAATTTTTGTTTGTTTGTGTGTTAAGATTTTGCGTAGGTTGTGAGAGCACCTGGGAGCGCAAGGCCTGATCAGGTTAACTAGAACAGGGTGTTGGATTCCAGGCGATGACAGGCGGACATATTCCTGATGACAAGGCAGATATAAGATGATTGCTTTCTACATCAAACACGCTCCCCAATCCCTTTGGACAGCTTGCTTCAAAGGGCACTGTCTGTATCACTCATCTACAATAGCAGGCCACATATGCAAAGGGAGACAGTACATCCCTTCTCTGTGTGTGTGTGTGGGGGGGGGGGGCGATTAGATAGATTCAATCATATTAGGCACCAGAAAGAAGCACAGGACCATTACAACAACAGCTCATACCCCACTTCATAAGATTCGGGATTTAAAAGCCTTAAGCTGTGACCAATCAGTAGAGAATTTTTGATGAGAAAAAGGTATCTGTAGCATCCCTTAATTGGGTGCCACAAACTCCCAATGAATGGATATAGCAAACATTGTCCATGTTCACAGTGGTCTTTACCTACCTCTACATTTCTGACAGAAGTAGCACTTTATGGTATTAGCGACGGCTTGCGTGACTCCTACGCAGTTCCCATGGTACCATTCTTCACAGTTGTCACATGCACTGCAAGGACAAAATAAATAAATATGACTTCAAGAAAAAATAGTTGTTACACCAATAGACAAATAAAAGTTCAAGAAAAATAAGTTGTTGCACCAATACAGAATAAACATAATTGAACTAAGAAACAAAAAACACAGCTTCAGGGCCTGGTCGCATAGAACACATCAAGGTTAGAAATCCCTGAAGGTTTCCCTTATTTCATTCTTTTCAAAAAGTAACCTTAAGGATTTCATCAAGTGAAAACTAATTGCCTTAGAAGGAACCTTATAAATTCCTTAATCAAGGATGTTTTATGCAACAGTGGCCAAGGGCAGGGCCTTAACCATGCTTTTGAAACTGGTTGTCCAAAGGGGCTATCCTAGCATAAGAACTTTTTTTGGTTTCCTATTTTGCAATGGAAACGAGTAGAGTGGATGGAACCTCAGGAGGTGGAAACCCCTCTATCATGGACACCCTCATCAAAAAATATCAGAAAATATTTTTTTGAAAAAAAAACACGCCAACTTAAGTATACGCCAAATTAACCAGTTATACAGTATATTATTCGAATTGCTCAAAATATGGCATATTTATAGCTGAGAGTATTTCAAAGGGAACCATTTATCCAATCTTGAAAAATGTTCTATACTTATTTTTTCCCCTTTTCAACAGATTCAGAATGACTGTCAAATGAGCCTGATATATCCTAGCATTTGCTAGTATTGGTACGACTAAAAGAATAAATGAAAATACATCATTAACTATGTCATATGGTTGAAAATCAAGCATCCTCAATGAGAGAATCCTCAAATTCGTTTGTTTCATTAAAATGAACTAACATTGGAAAACACTTGTACATTTAAATCAAATCAAAGAAAGGCTAACTACTCACATCATAAATCTAGTGATATCCGATGTTCTACATATACAGTATTCTTCACTCTCCTGATCTTCCAGTAAGAACTCTAACTCCATAGGCATGTCCCTGTCGCGCTCCCTCTCCCCGCGCTCCCTGTCTTTGTGGGGCTTGGGCGGCTGCGACTGCTGCTGCTGCTGCGGCTGCCCCGTGTCCTGCTCCATCACCTTCAGCAGCTGGTTGATCTTGGACTGCCGCTCCGGCAGCATGAACTGCTGTGCGATCTCTTCTTGCTGCAAAAACAAAGGCAACATGAACTTCTGGGCGATCCCTTCTTGCTACAAAAACTAAGGCAACATGAACTGCTGGGCGATCTCTTCTTGCTGCAAAAACAAAGACAGCATGAACTGCTGGGCGATCTCTTCTTGCTGCAAAAACAAAGGCAACATGAACTGCTGTGCGATCTCTTCTTGCTGCAAAAAACAAAGGCAACATGAACTGCTGGGCGATCTCTTCTTGCTGCAAAAACAAAGGCAACATGAACTGCTGGGCGATCTCTTCTTGCTGCAAAAACAAAGACAGCATGAACTGCTGTGCGATCTCTTCTTGCTGCAAAAACAAAGACAACATGAACTGCTGTGCGATCTCTTCTTGCTGCAAAAACAAAGACAACATGAACTGCTGGGCGATCTCTTCTTGCTGCAAAAACAAATTTTCCAGGGGGGGGGGGGGGAAGATTTTGTGGTACACAGGAAATTTCCCCCCCCCTTCTGAAAATCTTCCCCCCTGGGGGCTGCAAATCTACCTCTTGACAGGGGGGGGGGGGGGGGGGGGTATTTTTCCTAGGAAATATTCCCCCTTGTGGGGGGGGGGGGGAACCTAGGAAATTTCCCCCCCCTCCTTCTGAAAATCTTCCCCCTGCAAATCTACCTCTTGACAGGGGGTATTGGCATTTTCTTAGAAAAAAAATAATTGGAGGGTACAAATTCCTAGGAAAATTGCCCCCCGTGGGGTACAAATTCTTAGAAAAACCTCCCCCCTCCCCGGGGGGCAGATTTGCCTGGTGGGGGGGGGGGGGGTATTTTTCCTATGAAATATTCCCCCTGAGGGGGGGGGGGGGGGTGAACCTAGGAAATCCCCCCCCCCCGGGGGGGGGGACATTTTCCAGGGGGGGGGGGGGGGAGATTTTATGGTACACCAGGACCTCGATCAACCTCGTGCTAACGGGAGCGCTGACAATCGCAAGAGGGTTAAACAAGATGGCGACGTCACGTGATTGGAGCCCATGCAGAGGCGCCATCTACGGACATCAAGGGGAATTAAACTTTTGGCGATTGTCAGGGAGCGATTGGCGAAGCAAGCTTCATGATATGAACAGGTAATGTATATCGTAATTAATATATATATATTTGTGTGTGTGTGTATGGATGTGCGTGTGGGTGAGAGTGTGTGTCATATGCACTGTATGAAAATGTAATTGGTCAATATTTTATTTTCTGCCTGTGACTATTCTAAGACTATTCTTAGCTCATACCAGGTGTAGAGGCCTTTTTTTATTCCCATGAATTCTCATACAGTCAGTATAAAAAAGCAAGAACATCATCAAGCTTAGAAAAAAGCGTGATGACTATGCCTGTATTCAAGAAGAACACATTTCTTGTCCACATCCGGCTGTATTTATCTGATGCTATTCTTACCTTATACAGTACACAGAGCAGGCCCCTGGATATTTCTGTATTTCCTGGTGGAGCTGGAATGAATTTCCTGGCAGAACAGTTAATGACCTAGTAGACTGTCTAGGTCACAACTGGGCTCTCATCCAATTTCTCCTGAGCACCTCATGCCAGGGGTAGAGAGAGAGAGTGAGAGAAAGGGAAAGGGCAGTAATATATCCCAGTAAGTCTCTCTCTGCCAGCAGCCAGATCACTGTGGTAGTTCTCTGGGCCTGAGCACCTCATGCCAGGGGTAGAGAGAGAGAGTGAGAGAAAGGGAAAGGGCAGTAATATATCCCAGTAAGTCTCTCTCTGCCAGCAGCCAGATCACTGTGGTAGTTCTCTGGGCCTGAGCACCTCATGCCAGGGGTAGAGAGAGAGAGTGAGAGAAAGGGAAAGGGCAGTAATATATCCCAGTAAGTCTCTCTCTCTCTCTGCCAGCAGCCAGATCACTGTGGTAGTTCTCTGGGCCTGAGCACCTCATGCCAGGGGTAGAGAGAGAGAGTGAGAGAAAGGGAAAGGGCAGTAATATATCCCAGTAAGTCTCTCTCTCTCTCTCTGCCAGCAGCCAGATCACTGTGGTAGTTCTCTGGGCCTGAGCACCTCATGCCAGGGGTAGAGAGAGAGAGTGAGAGAAAGGGAAAGGGCAGTAATATATCCCAGTAAGTCTCTCTCTGCCAGCAGCCAGATCACTGTGGTAGTTCTCTGGGCCTGAGCACCTCATGCCAGGGGTAGAGAGAGAGAGTGAGAGAAAGGGAAAGGGCAGTAATATATCCCAGTAAGTCTCTCTCTGCCAGCAGCCAGATCACTGTGGTAGTTCTCTGGGCCTGAGCACCTCATGCCAGGGGTAGAGAGAGTGAGATGAGAGAAAGGGAAAGGGCAGTAATATATCCCAGTAAGTCTCTCTCTGCCAGCAGCCAGATCACTGTGGTAGTTCTCTGGGCCTGAGGACCTCACGCCAGGGGTAGAGAGAGAGTGAGAGTGAGAGAAAGGGAAAGGGCAGTAATATATCCCAGTAAGTCTCTCTCTGCCAGCAGCCAGATCACTGTGGTAGTTCTCTGGGCCTGAGGACCTCACGCCAGGGGTAGAGAGAGAGAGAGAGAGAGAGAGAGAGAGAGAGTGAGAGAAAGGGAAAGGGCAGTAATATATCCCAGTAAGTCTCTCTCTCTCTCTGCCAGCAGCCAGATCACTGTGGTAGTTCTCTGGGCCTGAGGACCTCACGCCAGGGGTAGAGAGAGAGAGAGAGAGAGAGAGAGAGAGAGTGAGAGAAAGGGAAAGGGCAGTAATATATCCCAGTAAGTCTTTCTCTGCCAGCAGCCAGATCACTGTGGTAGTTCTCTGGGCCTGAGGACCTCACGCCAGGGGTAGAGAGAGAGAGAGAGAGAGAGAGAGAGTGAGAGAAAGGGAAAGGGCAGTAATATATCCCAGTAAGTCTCTCTCTCTCTCTGCCAGCAGCCAGATCACTGTGGTAGTTCTCTGGGCCTGAGGACCTCACGCCAGGGGTAGAGAGAGAGAGTGAGAGAAAGGGAAAGGGCAGTAATATATCCCAGTAAGTCTCTCTCTGCCAGCAGCCAGATCACTGTGGTAGTTCTCTGGGCCTGAGCACCTCATGCCAGGGGTAGAGAGAGAGAGTGAGAGAAAGGGAAAGGGCAGTAATATATCCCAGTAAGTCTCTCTCTGCCAGCAGCCAGATCACTGTGGTAGTTCTCTGGGCCTGAGCACCTCATGCCAGGGGTAGAGAGAGTGAGATGAGAGAAAGGGAAAGGGCAGTAATATATCCCAGTAAGTCTCTCTCTGCCAGCAGCCAGATCACTGTGGTAGTTCTCTGGGCCTGAGCACCTCATGCCAGGGGTAGAGAGAGAGTGAGAGTGAGAGAAAGGGAAAGGGCAGTAATATATCCCAGTAAGTCTCTCTCTGCCAGCAGCCAGATCACTGTGGTAGTTCTCTGGGCCTGAGCACCTCATGCCAGGGGTAGAGAGAGAGAGTGAGAGAAAGGGAAAGGGCAGTAATATATCCCAGTAAGTCTCTCTCTCTCTGCCAGCAGCCAGATCACTGTGGTAGTTCTCTGGGCCTGAGCACCTCATGCCAGGGGTAGAGAGAGAGAGTGAGAGAAAGGGAAAGGGCAGTAATATATCCCAGTAAGTCTCTCTCTGCCAGCAGCCAGATCACTGTGGTAGTTCTCTGGGCCTGAGCACCTCATGCCAGGGGTAGAGAGAGAGAGTGAGAGAAAGGGAAAGGGCAGTAATATATCCCAGTAAGTCTCTCTCTGCCAGCAGCCAGATCACTGTGGTAGTTCTCTGGGCCTGAGGACCTCACGCCAGGGGTAGAGAGAGAGAGTGAGAGAAAGGGAAAGGGCAGTAATATATCCCAGTAAGTCTCTCTCTCTCTCTGCCAGCAGCCAGATCACTGTGGTAGTTCTCTGGGCCTGAGCACCTCATGCCAGGGGTAGAGAGAGAGAGTGAGAGAAAGGGAAAGGGCAGTAATATATCCCAGTAAGTCTCTCTCTGCCAGCAGCCAGATCACTGTGGTAGTTCTCTGGGCCTGAGCACCTCATGCCAGGGGTAGAGAGAGAGAGTGAGAGAAAGGGAAAGGGCAGTAATATATCCCAGTAAGTCTCTCTCTGCCAGCAGCCAGATCACTGTGGTAGTTCTCTGGGCCTGAGCACCTCATGCCAGGGGTAGAGAGAGAGTGAGATGAGAGAAAGGGAAAGGGCAGTAATATATCCCAGTAAGTCTCTCTATCTCTGCCAGCAGCCAAGGGCTCTTTCTAGCTGGTCTACCCTGAGTTGATTTCAGGTCAGATTAGTCCTCAGGGGGAACCTACTAGAGCTGTGTTTCCATCTGTGCTGCCATCTATAGTTTGATAGAGACATGAAACATACTCACCGTAGTGACCATACATACTGTATAAAGGGTAATGTTAACGTGTGCTTAATCTTTCCGAATTTACCGAATGGGTTTAAGACGGGAACAATAAAAACGTTATCTTTAATCATTTTTGTTGGTATGCTGGGACAAGCGAATTTTGTTCGTATTCAGATTGAGTAATACAGCCGTGTATTTAAACAATTCGCTTGCCCAGCAGATGGCGACTTATGTTATCTGAATAGTGGCGGTTTGTATGTCCAAAAGTCAACAAACAACGATACCCAGTAAAACATATTCATTTGGCTAAAACATTTATGACAGTAAGTGAGTAGTAACTCACAATCATATCAAATAGACATTTTAAAGCTGTCCAGTATGAGGCGCCCCTTGTATTTAATGGATAAATTCAGGCGGACTGATAATTTGAGTGTATTCTAGTACAGTTAGCAGTACTCACAAAGTTTCTCAACCTGCCCACGAACCGGTCCGACTTGGATATATGCTACTCTAATTGCTATTAATGCGCAGAACAATAGAGCCAGCGATGTCAGCTCAATTGAGCATGGATGGCTGTGTTGTTCTGCACACCACGGCACATTCAGTGCATACAACATTCGTCTGTACTAATAGATTCAGAAGTGAAAACACACACTTTCGGTAAATTAAATATCAGTGCAGCCATGTGCAGGACGGGAAATTAAAAAACGGGAAAAAGTAGAATACATCATTTTTCGGGAAATAAAAGTCCCGGGAAATATACCCGTTATACAGTATATAGTGGTGGCATTTTCCCTAAGTCAGCCTGAGAACCAGACTAGACGCAAATGTTCATGCAGCGCAAAGCGCCCCCAAAAGTGAAACGGTAGCAGATGTAACTAATTGAACCTCAGAATAGCAAGTTCATAACACTAGGAAAATTGGATTGCGAAACTGGCGATGCCACAAAGTTAACGACATGTAAAGGCGTATTGATATAGTTATTATTGTTTATTTATTTGAAAAGGCATTAGATTAAAAGATCAAATACAATTTTTCAGCTATTTTGGCGCTCCTTATTGGGTTCTAACGACATTCGGGTGATGGCGAGCCGTCTGGCAGTAGTTAGACAACAGGCGCCATCAGTTTCGGGCCGTATGTAAATGTGTGGGGTCATTGATAAAAGTGGCTTAGTGGTACATGTACCTAACAAAGATCTACTACGGTTGTCAGTCACGTAAATGACAAGAATGACTCGGAATACTAGGAACGATCCCAAATAGAGTTACGGGATTTCATCAATATGGTTCTCTTTTCACTCCGTCTCACACAATAGAAGGAATAGCCTGATTGATAGCCCAGTCGACTCCCGATGATTGATAGCCCAGTCGACTATCGATCCTAGGGTCGCGGGTTCGATTCCATCTCTCGATCGTGCAATTTTTTTTCCACCCGCCCAGTGCTTCTGTGGTACTTAGAAATATTTCATACTCAAAATAACGGTGGCTTTATTTCTATTATTTTTTTTACTTAACTTTGCTAAAATGAATTGTTGGTCAAAACCGTTGATCCCAGAAAAGACGTCTGCCTGAATTGCCGTTCGCTATAAGGGCCGATGACTTTATGTTGGGCTTAGACTAAAAACAATCTTTTATCTTTGATTTATTATAATAAACATTTCCACAGTTGTGAAGTTAGGAATTTCTTCGAGAAAATATATAGTTTAATGGATGCAAGTAATGCCTAGCCTTCATATAAAAATTGAGATCTGTGAAGTTTAATGGGTGTAAATATTAATTTATATCTGTTGATGAAGGACACTTGCATGCACACTTGCTGCACATGACTTTACCTTAGATCACCAAACACAAGTGGATTCGCAACCAGCCGGTCAACATGAACATGCAAGCCTCAACTAATGTCAACTAATAGCCGCTAATAGGCCAGAAATTGGTGCTTTGGGCACCCCCAGCTGGTGGTGGAGATAAGGTGTCTCAGTAATGTAATCGATGAGAGAGCCCTGATTGGTCCTTGTTCCCACGTGAGCCCGCATGTGGTACTCCTGACATGAGTCCAGCACTTAACTATAAGGCATTACTTTATGCAACTCCCACCCATCTACCTTCTATCTGCCCTTTCACACGTCCCCACGTGATCATCAGTGCCCTATCCATGCACCTTCCACCTGTACTTTGGGCTTGGATCTGTGCGCCCGCCACTCACTTTTGGGCGCACGGATCCTTACTACACTGCCACTTTCTATTCCTCCTGCGGCCTTTAGCGCCTTGCCGCAACACTTGCCTTCCCCCTTCTCTGTAATTATACTGTCCTCCCAGTACCTCTTTCAACGGGGCCCTATCTGGGTTAAGACCAGCTCTACACATGTTCATGGCAAGTCAAGGTGTTAGCCTCTTTGGCTCATCAGAATTAAAGGGCAAATGCACCATCAGAATGATTTAGGTTCAAAATGAGCTTATTCGTGTCACCTTTCAAATAAGACCTCCCCCGAACCTGTCCTCTTCAGCACTACTCAGTTATAGCTTACAGAAGTTCAGCAAGTAGCAGGCCTGAGGAAGCTATAGAGGGCCTCCATCCACCCCAATATGCACTCTGTTTTTGACCTCTTCTAAGCACCAGCCTGTGTCACCAGTGCTTAAGAGATAGCAGTAATAGGGGGCTGGGCTCCCCTTTCCTGCTTAGATTTTCATTCCTGGCTTTCAATTAGTTGTCACAATTCCCAAAGATTGAACTTCTTTAATTTTCTATTGTATATTCGAACAATCCTTGGAAATCATACTATGTGGTGGCTTGTCTTTAATTTGTAGCTTATTGTTGGGTAGAAACTATGACTTCCTAATTGCTATGAAATCAGTTTGTGCTAATCACTTACAGGATATTGCAACACTTGTGTCATTTAGCAGTTACTCATGGGAATAGTGTAGGACTTATTAGTATGTGTATTCCTTCACTTCCTGTTGTCAAGATGCTATCTTTGAGTAAAGAACCTGGCACCATTGAGTAAAGGATCATGTGGGTCTAAGGGAGAAGTTCCCTAGGTGAGTCAGATATTTCCATTCCTACAAATTCCTGAATCGCTCAATTCTGCCATTCTATGTAAGTTTTACTTCTTGAAGTTTTATTTGCTTCCACAAATTGTGATCAGGGATGAGCCAGGAACAAAAATTAGCAAGAAAGGGAAAGCCAGGCTTCCCTGCTTCTGCTATCTCTTAAAGGGCAAATGCACCATCATGATGATTTAGGTTCAAAATGTGCCTATATGTGTCACCTTCCAAATAAGACCACCCGCAAGTCTGTCCTCCTCAGCACTCCTCAGATATGGCTTATGAAAGTTAGTAAAAAACTAGCCTGAGTCTGGGCATGGAGGCTGACATTGCAGGCCAATTAAGCCCAATTAAGCACAATCAGTGGTATGAAGTGACTGCCAGTCCTGCTTCTGATTGGTTGAGAGATATCAGTGGCTGGAAGTGACTGCCACTGATATCTCTCGCCCAATCAAAATTGGCTTAAATTTGTGCCCTGGCCTGTAATGTCAGCCTCTATGCCCAGACTCAGGCTAGTTTTTTACTAACTTTCATAAGCCATATCTGAGGAGTGCTGAGGAGGACAGACTTGCGGGTGGTCTTATTTGAAAGGTGACACATAAAGGCACATTTTGAACCTAAATCATCATGATGGTGCATTTGCCCTTTAAGCACTGGTGACACAGGCTGGTGCTTAGTAGAGGTCAAAAACAGAGTGCATCTTGGGATGCATGGAGGCACTCTATAGCTGCCTCAGGATTGTTACTTGCTGAACTTCTGTGAGCTATAACTGAGTAGTGCTGAGGAGGACAGGTTCGGGGGAGGTCTTATTTGAAAGGTGACATGTATAGGATCATTTTGAACCTAAATCTTTCTGATGGTGCGTTTGCCCTTTAACCCATTGCTGCCTGTTATGCATTTTGCTATCTTTAGAATCATAATCATAGCTATTGCTATAATTATCATGATTATCATTATTAATTTCACCACCATAATATCAGTTTTTGATGTTGTTATTATCCTCATCATTACCATCAGCATCATAATCATTATCATTTTTTTCATTATTGTTATTATCATTATTATTATCCTCATTATTATTATTATCATTATTATTATTATCATTATAATTATTAAATATCATTATTGAATATCATTATTATTATTATTATTATCGTTATTATTATCATCATTATTATTATTATTATCATCATCATCATTACTATTATTATCATTATAATCATCATCATCATCATTACTATTATCATTATCCTCTTATAAGTATCAGCTGGACTGAGTTGAATGTAATTTTAAGTACCATTTTGTCTAACTTTCTCCCACCTTGTAATAGAATAGGATTGAGGAGCTAGAATCATCAATCATCAAAGAACAATCAGTTAAGGAATAGTATCAGACCAGAAAAGTGCAGCCCCTTTCAGGTTAACCCATTTAAGCCTAGAGAGCTCACCCATAAACACCTGATAATTTTGGTGATAATTCTTTTTAAAACAAGCAATTTTTAGAAAATATTTTTAATAGGAAATGTACCAAATCCCTTCAAACATTTTGTGAATTAAGGACTGATTTCTTAGTTATTTTCAAAAGTATACCAGGTCCAGAGAACATATACAATGTATTTGAGCGATCTACAGGCCTGAATAGGTTAAGCTCCTCTATGCGGTTGAGCGCAGATCTGACCTGCAAGGCTGATTGATCTAGAGAGGGATACATAGCCAGGAGCACCGCCTACTCCTTATTAACTACCTCAGCACCACGCCACAGCACTTACAACAAGTCAGTCGCCAGAAAAAACACAGGAAATTCAGTAAATTACATGCTGCAAACACCCACCTTCCTGGATGAAATGAGATCAGCTCTGTGACAGGAAGGACTGCCCACCATCCCTCAGTATAAAGCTTTCCCACCATTTTAATGGAATTAATACATTATCAGATCATTCTCTTTCTTAAGATGGATGTTTACATAGGATATAATTTACTCTATGTAAAAGTATTATTTATGTGTGAGTTTGTATATACATATACATACATACATACATTCATATATATATATATATATATATATATATATATATATATATATATATATATATATATATATATATATATATATATACATACATATATATCAATCAATATATATATATATATATATATATATATATATATATATATATATATATATATATATATATATATATATATATATATATCAATATATATATATAATATATATATAATAATTATCATCTGATCATAGATTGGTGACAACATTTCAATGGACCACAGGTCATCATTAGTATCATCATCTATGTCATCATCATCATCATTGTTGTCATAACCATAATAGTCATAATTATCATCATTGTCATCATGACCTTCATCCATAATCATCATCATTAGCATCCTCATTATTTTCATCATCATCATTAACATCATCATATCAGTGTCAGATTTTTTTAATGAATCCTCCTCATACCATTTTTGGTTAACCTCTAGTGCTCGGACGATAAATCGAAATATCGCCTTATTGATCGTTGAGCCACAATAGTAGCGCTATCGATAACTCAAGGAATTATCGATAATGAACGATAATT
>OZ012687.1:52166405-52177119 GCA_963942565.1 Maea johnstoni | reverse complement strand
AGAGTGAGAGAGTGAGAGAAGGGAAAGGGCAGTAATATATCCCAGTAAGTCTCTCTCTACCAGCAGCCAGATCACTGTGGTAGTTCTCTGGGCCTGAGCACCTCAAAATGGCGGATGTTGTTTTCCGGAAAGCATCGCCAGTATAACGAGCCATCAGGAGGCAGAATGTGGATAAGTTCCGTGCTGCCGTCTAGTTACCAAAATGTTGTTTTTTATCAATGATCTATCGTCATATGGGACGATATATCGATAGAAAAAATCGGCCAAGTCCAAGCACTATTAACCTCCCAATGTTTTATAATCTTAGGGAGTCCACTTGAACTCTTTTAATCTCATTTATCTGCCATTCACGAGATTAGGTGTCCTCCTTGAATAAATATCATGTTAGATCTCCCTTTCACTGAATGGAAATGCATATGATTGTTATTCTCAGATAAAGCTGCATTTGGCCATGAATTCCCACTTTTCCCAGAAACAAGGGTCCTTGAAAAAGTCAATCACTTGTGATAGACTATGAGGCCTCTAAAAAGAAAATGAAACATGATCATCACTCACATTTTTCTTCCTTTAAGTGTTTTAACCTACGCATGCCTGTAGATCTGGGCAAACATTCACAAAGCACTTTCATGAAGACATGTGGGGTGGATTTCAATCAACATTTCACATTTAGATATTTTTTATGAAATAAAGTTCTGGTTGCAAACATACCAAATAAATATACTAATAAAACAGCCAGAAAATATTACTGATAACTGTCTAGATGATTTTCTTTTGGAAATATTTGAAGGAGATATGTTCTTGAGACACATCATTCCTAGGTAAAGTTGCTATAGTAAGTAGCATGATACTGCCTGCTAGCATAGTCATAGTGAGTGTGATAGCAGGATGTGGCTGGAGTGGACTGCCCTCTCTTCATCACAATGCCACACACATCAACAAGCCCATTGCTCTAATGGCTTGTGCTGCCAACAGCTCCTCCTACTCCCTACTCCTCCTCCTCCTCCTACTCCTCCGCCGCCGCCAGGACCTCTGCTGTCTCTGACTAATGCATTACCCACAACACTACTCTCACCACGCAAAGACTGCTCTTGCAGGAGTGGCACAGGGAGTGAAAAATACACCGGATGAGAAAAATACATTAAGGTCACACCTACATCAGGCAAATGAAAAATACAGGCAAGGAGAAAAAGCCTCCCTCCTCTCCTTATAGGTGTTCGTGGAATCAGGGATCTATAAGTGTATCAACATAAAAGATTGCCTGAACCCTTGAGGAGAAAAAATCTACAGTAGCTGAGGTAATAAGCACAACAAGATCACAATAAGATGAGGCAAATGAAATAAACAGTCAAAAAGGGAGAGAGAGAGAGAGAGAGAGAGAGAGAGAGAGAGAGAGAGAGAGAGAGAGAGAGAGATGAGAGAGAGAGAGGAGAGAGAGAGAGGAGAGAGAGAGAGAGAGAGAGAGAGAGAGAGAGAGGGAGGGAGGGAGGGAGGGAGGGAGGGAGGGAGGGGGAGGGAGGGAGGGAGGAGAGAGAGAGGAGAGAGAGAGAGAGAGGAGAGGAGAGAGAGAGAGAGAGAGAGAGAGAGAGAGAGAGAGAGAGAGGAGAGAGAGAGAGAGAGAGAGAGAGAGAGAGAGAGAAGAGAGAGAGAGAGAGAGAGAGGGGGGGGTAAAGGTATTCGGTTTATGGTCTTCAGTATCCACCAAAGTGCTCACACAACCTTCCTTCCCTAGCATAGCATGTTAGCAGAGAAATGAGGACCTCCTGGTGCCCTCACAATGACTTTGTCCTGAAATTGCTCAACAGGTGGTCAAACTTTGTTGGTTTTGACTGATCAAGGTAATCACAATTGGCGCCATCTATGATCAGACACAGAAACTAACACATAGAGACTTAGCAAAAGACAGAGACCAGTACAATGAACAGCAACGTTTGCTTAAACCATATATTAGGATCCTAGTCTACTAGCCGAGGATGCAGAAATATGGGAGCCAATATTAGAGGTTACCAACGACAGGCCATATGGTATATATAGTCTTAGCCAGCTGGGCATCTGCCGGCATCATTTGGACACCCACACCCTTAAAAATCACCCCTCAAAACACCCATAAGTGCTTGCGAATAATTTCTTGATAAAAGTTTTTCCACCTCAATATATTCCCATGACAAATTGTTAAAGGATATTATGCCATATTTCAATAAGTAGATACATGGTTATGGTTGTAATCTGACTATATATTGCAATATCTCTTGAAATATAGGATGCCCAAAAATTTAGGTTAAGACCCTGCCATATGGTGCCATCTATGGGTCATTGCTGGTACTACCCCACATTGGTTGGTCAGAGGGGACTGCCAACTTTTTCAGGGGATAGGGCTGGTAGTCTACTACAGAGGCTTTATGAGAAATTGGAGCACATTTCATAGAGGTTACCTGGTACAGTGCTTAGAGCTTGTTTCGCTATATGCTGCCAGCTGCTCTGGAATATCCCTAGGGGGATTGAAATGGTTTCTATGTGTACAGGCCTGCTAGGGAAGGAAGGTCGTGTGAACATTTTGGTGGATACAAAACTATTAACCGAATACCTTTACCTTTACCTATGACAGGCCACATGGTGCCATCTATTGGTCATTCATGACACTACACAAGACTGGTTTGTCAGAGGTGAGAGTTAACTTTTTCAAGGGCTACAAGTTTAGTCTACTGCTGAGGCAGCTAGAGATATTGGAGTGAACTGGAGGTTAGCCACCACAGGCCATATGGCGCCATCTATGGCCCACTCACTGCACTACACTACCCTGGTTGGTCAGAGGGGACTAGGAGACTAGCCTAGTGCCGGGGAGGTTCCCCTGACCTCAGCCTGAGCCTGGCAGTGTTTGCACTTAGCCTCCCTCTGGGACAGGTATGTGCTGCTGCATGTGGCTATTAACGCTTCCTAGTACTTCATCTACAACAAGGCTGCTGCCATCCCCTGGCAAAGACGTACAAGCAAGTGCTTCTGCATCCCTCTCACACTCACGCACAGGTGCCCTAAGCTGTAGGGCTGCTATTGTTTAAGAAGATTTGGCGATTCCATGTATTGATATTTCTTTTTGAATTTTGATTATTTCGATACGATACATTGATATATGCCCATGGATTCTATAGCATTTAATCAAATTATAAGTAGGTTTTGCTTGAAATTCAGAATACTACACAGGTAAAAATTGACGGGCCCGTACGGGCCCGTAATTTTGACGGGCCCGTAACGGGTTCAGAACCCGTTAAGGGCCCGTCAAAACAGGCCCGTACGGGCCCGTCAAAATAACGGGCCCGCACGGGCCCGTTACGGGTTTTTAAGCCGTAACGGGCCCGTTATAACGGGTTTACAGAGACATCTGGTGGCCATATTTTACAACATATTTTACAATATTTTTATCATAAAAAGCAAAATATTTTCAAAAGATTTTTTTAAAAAATTCTAAAATAAATCTTTGAAAATGTTATAAAAATATGTTTTATGTATTCAATATCTCCAAAATGATCAATTGAACAGAATCTTCATATTGTAAGCATTATTCATTTTGCACTGACACTTACAAAGCATGGGATTGTGATGCGTGCAAATGGTATCTATATAAGAGGTCAGAGATCAGTACTTAGTATATGAAAAGCAATGAACTCTTGTTAAAGTATGATTCAATAACCTAGTAAGGCATTATGAGGTGTGATTTAATGGGTGTGTATTGACAGGGCACATGGTATAAATCCTGCAGAAGACAATTGGATCACAGGCCTCGACGCTAACTCAAAATGATACTGGCCCTGTAGGACCAGTAACACCTAGCATCTACTGGTCCTGCAAAATGTTTACTGGTCCTACATTTTTTCTTTAACATGACAAGAAAGAACATTGCATAAGATTCACCACAACATTTACCTTTATAAATCTAATCTTCATTTATTTCAAAAACAATTGGGGACATTCTCAGGGGGAAACTTTTTAACAAGAATGTCTCCAAATGTTTACTAGCCTTGTAGGACCAGTTGAGGTCTTTTTTTACTGGCCCGAAGCTGCTTTGGGGAATTTTTACTGGCCTGGGGCCATAGGCTCACCCTTAGCGTCGAGCCCCGGATCATTTTTATTTTGAAATGTAGATATATTGAGGGATCGAAAACGGGCCCGTGTCCAAACTGGCCCGTAACGGGCCCGTTACGTGGCCGTACGAGCCCGTCAACTTTTACCTGTGTATGACACATGTATGATTTATTTCAAGGTTTATTAAACCTCACATCTTACACCCTGCAGGGAGGGTACTTATGTGATACTGCCTAACTTATTCCTCATCAGATGACTATTCAGGCAATATACCTTATAAAGGGCTGAGTATTCAAATAGAAGCACAGTAGAGAAAAAAACATTCATTAAAATCAACCCCATAATGGCTACCCATAATCCTTATTATAACAAATATGGACAGTGTTTGAGTGTGGCAAGGTATATTTGCATTTCTAAGATAATAAAATATTTGTTTGTATATATTCTTTTATATTACTTATCATTTAATACCCAGTGCCTTGCTACATTTAATAAACATCATTACAACATAACTACATCATACTAATAAGAGCGCTGGTCCAACAATCACATCAGCCACATTGGTTACGAACGGAGAATTATGTATCATTGATCGTGAATACTGTTAAGTTCAAAATGTTAACGTAGAAGTAATATTGGCGACTTGAACGAGTGGGTCTGATTCGCTATTATTACGATCTGTTAATATTTGTTCTTTTTTGTATTCAAATTGCGCAATTCACAATTACACATGGTCAGTTGATAACCATACTCACATACATAGATACACGTACGTGCATGCTGTAATATATAAATGTCCCATGCTGTACAACCAAATTTGAATGATGCGCGTAATCATGGTTGAACTCAGTTCCTTAATTGCAATATACCATTCATGACGGACCTTCCTTGACACGTGAGTTCGATAAACAGCCGCGTGACAATACTAGTTTGATGCATATAAGCCGCATGGTTCTGAGAAATTAGGATTGCAATAGACCCATTTTGACGATCACTCGTAACGTTCATAGCCCGATCTGATTATCTTGAACCCTTAATTTCACTTGTTAGGTGGTTGCGTCATAATGAAAGAAGGTCTAGTCAGTATTGTCGGGCATGAGTGGTAGATTAGTACATGAATTAGAATACCACTACTCAGATGGGGCTTTTGGAGATGGTTCACATGCGAATATTACGATCCGCTATTATGGAAAAATAGATCGATTCGCTAAACATAGGTTCGCTAATATTTCAAACTTTACTGTAATCGTAATATCATACCTCTCCCTGCAACGGATATTCACAAAACTGATCGTGAATTTCCGTTCTTTCATTAGTGGCCTGCCTCACTAAAAACACTTCCTATTGCACTCCAAAAGGAAAGTGCGGCAAGACACCACCTCGTTGATTTTGTAAACAAAATGGCTGCGCCCATACGTGGAGAGCGAGCAGTGAACAGCCGCAGCACACTTAACAGTTTTGCCATCTCGATGCATCGATTAATGCATCGAGATGGCAAAGTTGCAGACAACGATTGACTGCAATTGTCGGTTCATCGATGTGAGGCGTATCGATGACAGCCCTAGTGCCCTAATCATATGGTATAATTGTAAATTGTACTAGTCAGAAGCGGGGAGGACAGTGCTAGCTAAAGGTTTTGGTAAGTATGCATAATTTAACCCATCCATTCATGTGGCAGCCAAGATGTCCTTGGTGATCAATATCTTTAAGATCATCTAGCATCTTTTGGAGAATGGCAGAAAAAGTGACAAACAAGGAAATAATAGATTTCAAAAATGCATCCAAGTTAAGCTGGGTTGAATTTCTAAAAATGAAAGCAAGATTTAGTTTTTGAAGTCCTTGAACAGTTTCCACACAACTTCCATTCATATTTAACTCTTTCAATTCAACATGGTTTATATCAAAATTATTAACTTTTGTGCATAAATTTACAAGTAAAGAGGATGAAAAAACAAATGCATAGAACTCAGCACATGTTTCTTAATTGTTTAAATAATGCTGACAAAAAGGTTTATTAAACAGGAACACATGATAAACCAACAGTTAGCTTGTTTAGGCATGGGTTGAGAGGTTGAGTTAGGTGCATATTCCTAAGGGGAAGAATCTGAACTAAGTTTATCATAAACGAATGCCAAAAATGTGAAAACAACCTAATATTTTCTATTAATAACTTGATCTTTTATTCTTTTTTCATCAAAAAAGGCCTGGCTATATTTTGCTATTTCCTATCTGAGGCAGGCATTTCTTGAATAATAGAATTTGGTAATCAAAATCCAACTGAGAATTCCCATCACATATTGTACAATATTTGTGCTCTATACCAGACTCAAGCTACCAAATGACACATTCCAAGTCTGAGCACTCTCAGCTAAATAGTGGAAGTACTGTAACTGTGTCAGATGATACATTCCAAGTCTGAGCACTCTCAGCATGAATGGTGGAAGTACTGTAACTGTGTCAGATGATACATTCCAAGTCTGAGCACTCTCAGCATGAATGGTGGAAGTACTGCAACTGTGTCAGATGACACATTCCAAGTCTGAGCACTCTCAGCATGAATGGTGGAAGTACTGTAACTGTGTCAGATGATACATTCCAAGTCTGAGCACTCTCAGCATGAATGGTGGAAGTATTGTAACTGTGTCAGATGATACATTCCAAGTCTGAGCACTCTCAGCATGAATGGTGGAAGTACTGTAACTGTGTCAGATGATACATTCCAAGTCTGAGCACTCTCAGCATGAATGGTGGAAGTACTGTAACTGTGTCAGATGATACATTCCAAGTCTGAGCACTCTCAGCATGAATGGTGGAAGTACTGTAACTGTGTCAGATGATACATTCCAAGTCTGAGCACTGTCAGCATGAATGGTGGAAGTACTGTAACTGTGTCAGATGATACATTCCAAGTCTGAGCACTCTCAGCATGAATGGTGGAAGTACTGTAACTGTGTCAGATGATACATTCCAAGTCTGAGCACTCTCAGCATGAATGGTGGAAGTACTGTAACTGTGTCAGATGATACATTCCAAGTCTGAGCACTCTCAGCATGAATGGTGGAAGTACTGTAACTGTGTCAGATGATACATTCCAAGTCTGAGCACTCTCAGCATGAATGGTGGAAGTACTGTAACTGTGTCAGATGACACATTCCAAGTCTGAGCCCTCTCAGCATGAATGGTGGAAGTACTGTAACTGTGTCAGATGACACATTCCAGAGCACTCTCAGCATGAATGGTGGAAGTACTGTAACTGTGTCAGATGATACATTCCAAGTCTGAGCACTCTCAGCATGAATGGTGGAAGTACTGTAACTGTGTCAGATGATACATTCCAAGTCTGAGCACTGTCAGCATGAATGGTGGAAGTACTGTAACTGTGTCAGATGACACATTCCAAGTCTGAGCACTCTCAGCATGAATGGTGGAAGTACTGTAACTGTGTCAGATGATACATTCCAAGTCTGAGCACTGTCAGCATGAATGGTGGAAGTACTGTAACTGTGTCAGATGATACATTCCAAGTCTGAGCACTCTCAGCATGAATGGTGGAAGTACTGTAACTGTGTCAGATGATACATTCCAAGTCTGAGCACTCTCAGCATGAATGGTGGAAGTACTGTAACTGTGTCAGATGATACATTCCAAGTCTGAGCACTCTCAGCATGAATGGTGGAAGTACTGTAACTGTGTCAGATGATACATTCCAAGTCTGAGCACTGTCAGCATGAATGGTGGAAGTACTGCAACTGTGTCAGATGACACATTCCAAGTCTGAGCACTCTCAGCATGAATGGTGGAAGTACTGTAACTGTGTCAGATGATACATTCCAAGTCTGAGCACTCTCAGCATGAATGGTGGAAGTACTGTAACTGTGTCAGATGATACATTCCAAGTCTGAGCACTCTCAGCATGAATGGTGGAAGTACTGTAACTGTGTCAGATGATACATTCCAAGATGAATGTGTCAGATGAAGAGTAGTTTTCTGTCTAGTTCATATCAATTTTTTGGCCATTCATGGCAGCACTTGGAATCCTTCAATTTTTCCTAGTCAATTAGACAGCCAATAAGATGATTGAATGATCAATTAACATGATTTGCTGGGGAGCGGAAAATCTTATAATTCATTTATTTACCCAAAAATGATCAATAGTTACTCTTGAAATTGTCATATGGATCTTTGACACTTGTGACAATATTTTGGAAAGTAAGAATCATTTTACAAATTATTTGAAGGAGAGTTGTTTGGAGTATTCTACTAAACAATTCTCCTTCAATTATTTATCCAGCTCAGCCTTTGCCTTAAAGACTTTATCAATATTGTCCTTGGCCGCAGCCAGCATTAATGAGTTAACCCATGAATGCTCATCGCGGCCAACAGCAGCCTGACAATTTGATTTAATCTTCTAGGCAAAAGCAAAGTTGGGAAAATACATCAATAAGAAATGTCACTCAGAACACTAACAAAAACTCTCGTTCAAATATGTTCTATTTCCTAAGATGTACATGAAGAAGGATGGATACGTGGCCACTCTCTGTAGAGCGTCTTAGTGCAGGGTGAAACAGGTGTTAGGCTGCTGCCTGTGATGGTGGCACACCTGCAGGCTGGCCTGCCTGGGGCTGCCTGCAGGGACAGAACCACATATCAACACTCTTCTCGTGGGTGGCGCCACTCTGCTACATTCAGTAGTTGATGGAAGGGAAAACAATAATATTGCCACCTTCATCAGCTAGGCATACAGCAGTGATTAATGGAGCATGTTTTATTTTTTGATTTTTTGTTATGTCGCTGAACTAATTCGTACTTGGTTGTAGCTGTACTAATACTGCTAATGCCTGCTATCTTTGATGGGTGTCTCATCTTGCCTGGATGTCACATTTTACCATTGACCATTAGGCAACATCTCTCATTCTCAAACAAAAGCACATCTTTGAAATTATTTGAAGGAGAAACGTTCATCATGACTTAAGCCTATGACTCTCCATCAAATATTCTGAGAAGCCATCTATCATTATTTATTTTCAATCTCAATCTCAGTAGGAACTTTCATGTACAAATGAGTTAAAATTACAAAGAGAACTCAAATTTGTTAATAGTCATACAAACTTCCTGAAAGGAATAGGAAAGGGTTGAAATCTGTGAGAGGAACATACTGGGGTACTTTTTCTCATACGAAAAAATCAAGTCAACAGCAAAAACATCAAAAGCCCATTAGTTGCGTGTAGAATAAGAGTATTTGTTGAGGAGAGCCCAGGAACCTAGAGGGGCTGGTATTTAGCTTAACTGAGCTTAACCCTCTCCTATCCAATAAACAATGGCACTACTGCATCAACTCATTGAAGAACCATGATAATTATTTCTTATCATATTTTTTAGAACAGTAAATCCATTTTTCTTTCAAGGCTATAAAACACTTTAAGTAAAAGGGCTTAAGCCAGGTTTTGGTACTGGATTACCAATATGGGCCACCAAAAAGAAGTTGAATATCCTATTTTTCAAAGGAGATCTTAGTTTGTTCCTATAACAACTACAAACATCTCTTTATATTAGCTTTATGGCAGCTGTAATAAAACCTTAACCCTTTATTCCCAAAGCACCAGACTATGCCGTATGTTGTCTTTAATAAAAGCAGAGCCTTAAGATTTCCGTGAAAATATTCAAAGTAGCCTAGGAATATACATCAGACCCCATACCACAATTCTCCATGATATATGTTGTCACTTAATGCTCAATTCCAAAGTATTTTCAAATGTAATGTTCACAGAAACAGATGACCCTTATAGGGAAAACTTACATGCAGGAGTGGATTAAAGGGAATAGAGATATTATATTATGGGGGAGGGGTTTCTAATTACAATTAGAATAATTGTATAAATATATATATATATATATATATATATATATATATATATATATATATATATATATATTAGGGCTGTGCTCATCAGCCAATTTTTCCCGATTCGATTAATTGACTAATTTTTTTCGATGTCGATTTTCTCGATTCGATTCTCGATTCTGTATGCTTTAGTTATTGTACCATTTCTGCTTTTTCTTTTTAGTTAAAAACGGTCACATGCAACAGCCTCCCCGTGGCGTGGCTGGACTAGGACCACCTATCACTATCAGTAGTAGTAGTAGTAGTAGTAGAGTAGTTTGCACTAGTAATTCATGTTGTGAACTTATGACTATTATTTATTTCTGAATTAATCTTATCTATGGGCTTTGGTCTTTTCCTTTTTACCTTCAAACCCTTGTGCATGACTATTCCTACTAATGACTTATTGACTACTGCTCAAACTTAAAGATAGGTGCTCCTTGACTGATGTTGCCAATGAAGAAATAAGAAAAAGAAGACAATTAAGAAGAACAAGACTTATAGGAACAGGTTCTATTTATAATCAATAAACAAAATTTGCCATTAAAAAATTCCTGAATTTGAAAACTGTTTGTATAATCTAGAAACAAAAATGAAATCTTTGATATATGTTTGCTTCTCCTATTTGTTATCATAACACACACTGATCCCAGTTCCTGTTACCATATGTGGAAAATAAACAAATGTACAGCCTATCCCATCATTCTTTTATCTTATGTTCATTAAGGTATTATCAAATAAATCCTATAAAGCAACATC
>OZ012687.1:52071405-52161405 GCA_963942565.1 Maea johnstoni | reverse complement strand
TCTGGCAGCATGAGCTGACCTGCAGATCCCGGGGTGGCTAGGCTGTGATGTGCTGCATGTATGAGGTAGAGAGCTCTGGCAGCATGAGCTGACCTGCAGATCCCGGGGTGGCTGGGCTGTGATGTGCTGCATGTATTAGGTAGAGAGCTCTGGCAGCATGAGCTGACCTGCAGATCCCGGGGTGGCTGGGCTGCGATGTGCTGCATGTATTAGATAGAGAGCTCTGGCAGCATGTGCTGACCTGCAGATCCCGGGGTGGCTGGGCTGCGATGTGCTGCATGTATTAGGTAGAGAGCTCTGGCAGCATGAGCTGACCTGCAGATCCCGGCGGCGGCTGGGAGCAGATGGAGCAGTGAGGAGAGCCAAGCACAGCCTTAATTGGCACAGTTCCCTGAGGAAGGTCATCGCCATGCAGGTCACAGCCACGCACACTCACACAGACACTGCCCAGGAAGAGGATTGATTCATGAGTGGAGGAACAGAGAACACCAGAGGTAGCTTCATCACTGGCCTGCCTCCCTGGCCACAGTCAGTAATGACATCCTTCATGGATAGATGGCACTGCGGGGAAGCAATGAATACACTATATCCTAAACCCCCTAACTTGCCTCCAGTTGATGCCTGACCATATTGTCAAACCTGCTTGAGAGACCACACATTAAACCCATTCATGCCCAGAGGTCACCTTGACAGTTGTCGTCTGAAACTTCTGTACTTATGAAGATAACTTAGGAATGTGGCATACATTGACAATATATTTGAAGGAGGGTTGGGGTTTTGGTGCTAAACAGCATTTCTCCTTCAAATATTATCGAAAAATGCTATGGTCACAAAGATACTAATAAAATTGTGAGTGCGCGTTTGAGCATTACATGCATGAATGGGTTAAAGTAATAAAGAAAACCTGTTTACAAAAACTGATGTGAAAATCACCCCATCCTATGCTTAGGTCTAGTTTGTATCAGATCTATCTCATAATTCCACTTTTGAGTTATCTTGTCAAAGGCTTAAGTTGGTTAAAAAATATTTGACTGTTCATGAATTATGTCTAGTTTCAGAAGTAAAAGAACTCGCTGCAATACATTCATGCCTTGAGTTTTCTTTACAAAGTGGCATAATAACGACATGTATGGAAAAACCTTAGAAACCAAACATAACCCACAATTCTGGCGAGCAGCCCCAAGGGTGAAATAACACTCTTCAAAATTAAACTCATTATTAGTCTGACCACTTGAATTGACCGTAGGCGCGTAAGCGGCTGCAAAAGTGAAACGGTTGCGAATGTTACAATCTGAACACACCCAGAGATGTTTTTACTAGAAGGGGAAATTTGCCGGAGAAATCGGAAATGCTGTAGATTTAACAACTTGAAAACGCATAAAGCTATAATCATTATTGTGTTTTCATCGGCAACGGGATAAAGTCGGTATATCGCCAAAGTCTTTTCAGTTGTTTTGGCGCTCGTAATCTCTTAATTGGTTCTTAACGACATTCGAGTGATCTGTATACCGTAAGAGTGGGGCCATCTTAGTTAGCATATACTGGACGATTTATGGATCCACATGTTGACACGGTAAGGTAGGGGGGTCGAATTCATTTTGGGGACGTATCTAAATTTGGGGGGTTATAAATAAAAATGGCCAAATAGTAAATAACAAGATTTTTTTCAGTATGTTAGCCACGATTCCAAATTATGAATATGAATATCAATTTGTTTTTATCCACCTTTGAGTAACATGACACGATGGACTCATTGATAGCGTACCGGCTTGGAGTTCCAAAGGTCGTAGGATCGAATCTATTTTTTGCAACAGTTTATTTCTAGCTTCCAAATGCTTCGGATGGCACTTTAATCTGTAGGTGCAGTCAGCAATTTGAGAATTTCTTCAAAAAAAAAAAATAGTTTAATGGGTGTAGTAATGCCTAGCCTTCACATAGAATATGAAATCTGTTAAGTGGTCAGCTTGTTGCTTTCAACAGAAAAAATATCATAAGTGATAAAGTTTAGAATTTCTTCAAGAAAATATATAGTTTAATGGTAGGGCTGCACACCGGAAACCGGTTGCAGACTGTAACCGATCATTAGGCTGCCTAATGATAATGATAACCGTCCCAAAATAAACCGGTTTGAAAAACCGATAAAGCAGCTGTTAGGAAACTGCCTTACCTTACTGTTGACATCGCTCCGAGCACTTCCTAAGCCGTGATTCAATGAAACAACGGCTCGGCATTGGCATAAATACTTTCGTATTTAATTCTTAATGGATAATTCGTTCAAATTTGATATTCTATGGCAAAATAAAACTCATAATAATCAAATATACGATTCAGTTTTATTCAAAGAATTTGAAATCATATTTCATGGGAAAAAAAAACAGGTTTTGAATACGAAAGTTTGGCTATTTTTCAGAAGTTCGTCCCACACGGTATTGTTAAAAACCGTTAAGAAACTGTATCGTTTCAAAGTTATCAGTATCATATCAAATTGTTAATTCTTAACGATATGCAGCCCTATTTAATGGATGTAAATATTAATTTAAATATGTAAATAAAGGATATGTTCCCGATGATGTTGGTATTGTCACGTGCATGCACACTTGCTGCACATGCCTATTACTCAACTTCCACCCATTCACCTTCTATTTGCCCTTCCATACGTCGTCACCTGTTGATCATTGCCCTTTTTATGCACCTTCCAACTGTACTATGGGCTTGGATACGTGCGCTCGCCACTCACTTTCTAGGCGCACAAATCCTTTTTACACTGTCATCTTGTACTCATCCTGCGGCCTTAATAAGCGCCCTGCCGCAACACTTGCCTTCCCCCTCTCTGTAAGTGTACTGTCTTCCCAATACTTTCAACGGGGCCCTATCTGGATTTGAACTTGCAATGAAAATCATCATTTGTCTGACCATTTAATTTGAACTTGAAAATATTACATAGTTTACATACATGCCTGTCACCTTGCATGCAATATAACATGGACACATTCTTTTCCCTCATACCTCTTTTAAGTACATGTGCAGCTCTGCATGACATGCTGGAAAGCTGCCAACACACTACTGGGTCAAGTGATCCATTCATTCACATACCAGACACAGCAAAAACACTGAGCAGCCACTCATCCAATAATAACATTCAACTTACACTAATCACAGCACCCACAGTCTCATACAAAGTTCTACAAATATATTTGAATAACATACAAATTAAAATAAGTACATAAACGTCAAGCAATATAAAAAAAATTGATATTGTCAGAAGGGTATAATAAAAAGTCAAGGCTTTTTGAGGCACTGCATGGCATGAAAGTTTTAATACAGCTTACAGGGCTCGACATTGGTACTTGCCCCATTGCCCCGGGCAAGTAGAATTTGTAAATTATAGCTGTGGGGCAAGTGAAAACTGCATCTTGCTTGCCACACTGGGAAAGTACGTTTTGTATATTTCAGGTTTACTTTTGAGAATGTGTGCAAGTTTCGTGGTCTGCCATCCAAGTTTGTCCTAGAAAATATGCTTTCACATGCCAGAACGATGTTCTACTTGGTTTTGTATGAAATATTATAAAATGATTATATACAATTTTTCAAGGGCAAGTGAAAGTTGGAGTAGGACAAGTGAAAATTGAATCTCAAGTCGCTGCAAAAGTTAACGTCGTGCCCTGGCTTACAGATAATACTTCTAGATGCACCAATATAGACATTTCTCACTTGATTCGAATTTCCATGTAGTTGCACATAATAGTTTGTAGTACCATGGCCCACCTATAGGGGGCACCTGATGTCCTATCCTTCCTCTGTTGTTCCCGAAATCTACTTCTAAAGACAGAGTCCTAATCGGTGTTTTAGATGAGTTCGAGTGATTGCTTAGCCTTGCATTTCTTTTAATCTTAAGGTATATCTATGTAACCTGAGCCTGAATTCTCTAAGCTAGTTCAATGTGATCATTACAGAGCATGCACTGATCAACATTTTGCCTTCAAAAGAATTCACTAAATGAACTTTGGTCACAGCGATATTGGTTTTCCAAAATCTGTAAAATAGTATGTCACCCCTTTTTTGGGTTGCTGCAGTCTTGCATGCTTCTAGGATTTATCATTCTCATGCTTAGGTCTACAGTCAACACTTTTACCACATATCTAGTATTGTATAGCTGAAGTGGAGAACTGTCAATGATCTGTAAATGGCCGCTATCACTGCTAGAATCTTGGACATAGATCGCTAGCATTGCCTGGTGAGATAAATGTGAACTAAACTGACTACCTTGACTATCTGCTGCCTGGTAAGGGGAAACAAAACTCCAAGACAGTGCCTCAAAACACATGACAGCCTAAATTCAAGGCTTATCTCCACTTGTATGTAGCCTAACTTGTACGCTTTACTGTGTTTAAATGTATTTTATCTAAATCAGTGCTCTCATTTACATGGAAGCATGTTGCCTACTGTTGGCTATTTCCAAAGTTTGCGCATTTGCCACACAAGGGGCTGAAGGGGGTTGTACATGATTCTGAATTACCCACTCTGGCATACCGTAGTGCCATCTATCCACAAGGGCTGACAACTGAACCTCGCCTGGGAGGTAGGCTAAGATGTTACTAGATAGGGATATCATAGGCTTATTAGTTCTATAGCTACTCTAGATAATAACCTAGGATATGGCACTCTTGAGCTCTCTAATCAGATCAAAAGCTGCCTGACTATTAGCCACCCACTCCTTGATTATCTCTGAGAGCACTCTGATATCAGCTACAATGCTATTTATCAAGAACTTATCCAGTAATGTAAGCCTGGCATTTCAATGAAACTCTCTATCTCTCTATAGATACCTTAGGAACCACACAATGTCTTGTTCCAGATAACCCTGTAGACATTTGAAGTCAAGCATTTTCATGCCCAGAATGATGGATACTGGATCCAGAGTAGGTTGGGGTGTCATTTAACCCCTTCATGCCCAGAATGATGGATACTGGATCCAGAGTAGGTTGGGGTGTCATTTAACCCCTTCATGCCCAGAATGATGGATACTGGATCCAGAGTAGGTTGGGGTGTCATTTAACCCCTTCATGCCCAGAATGATGGATACTGGATCCAGAGTAGGTTGGGGTGTCATTTAACCCCTTCATGCCCAGAATGATGGATCCAAAGTAGGTTGGGGTGTCATTTAACCCCTCCATGCCCAGAATGATGGATCCAGAGTAGGTTGGGGTGTCATTTAACCCCTTCATGCCCAGAATGATGGATACTGGATCCAGAGTAGGTTGGGGTGTCATTTAACCCCTTCATGCCCAGAATGATGGATACTGGATCCAGAGTAGGTTGGGGTGTCATTTAACCCCTTCATGCCCAGAATGATGGATACTGGATCCAGAGTAGGTTGGGGTGTCATTTAACCCCTTCATGCCCAGAATGATGGATACTGGATCCAGAGTAGGTTGGGGTGTCATTTAACCCCTTCATGCCCAGAATGATAGATACTGGATCCAGAGTAGGTTGGGGTGTCATTTAACCCCTTCATGCCCAGAATGATGGATACTGGATCCAGAGTAGGTTGGGGTGTCATTTAACCCCTTCATGCCCAGAATCATGGATACTGGATCCAGAGTAGGTTGGGGTGACATTTAACCCCTTCATGCCCAGAATGATGGATACTGGATCCAGAGTAGGTTGGGGTGTCATTTAACCCCTTCATGCCCAGAATGATGGATACTGGATCCAGAGTAGGTTGGGGTGTCATTTAACCCCTTCATGCCCAGAATGATGGATACTGGATCCAGAGTAGGTTGGGGTGTCATTTAACCCCTTCATGCCCAGAATGATGGAAACTGGATCCAGAGTAGGTTGGGGTGTCATTTAACCCCTTCATGCCCAGAATCATGGATACTGGATCCAGAGTAGGTTGGGGTGTCATTTAACCCCTTCATGCCCAGAATGATGGATACTGGATCCAGAGTAGGTTGGGGTGTCATTTAACCCCTTCATGCCCAGAATGATGGATACTGGATCCAGAGTAGGTTGGGGTGTCATTTAACCCCTTCATGCCCAGAATGATGGATACTGGATCCAGAGTAGGTTGGGGTGTCATTTAACCCCTTCATGCCCAGAATGATGGATACTGGATCCAGAGTAGGTTGGGGTGTCATTTAACCCCTTCATGCCCAGAATGATGGATACTGGATCCTGAGTAGGTTGGGGTGTCATTTAACCCCTTCATGCCCAGAATCATGGATACTGGATCCAGAGTAGGTTGGGGTGTCATTTTCACAAGTGACAGCAAAAGAAGGAGAGCATTTGGTAGAGTAAGAACTAAAATTGGGCAAATTCTTTCTATATTTATATGTTTTTTCAGTCAAAATGCCACTCCCTTCTTATAGTTATCAACAATGAATCAATATATTGCTGCATCTTCCAGGTAATTCACCTGTTTGGGGTCTATGGCCCTTGCCCACAATTAACCCAGGCTTGAGAGCTAAGCACGGGGCTGGAGTGTAAGGTTTTCAGCTGATTAGCATTGTGCCTACATGTGTTACCCGATTGAGGCTGATGAACACTAAGTTAATTGTCTTGCTATGTAGCTTGAATGTTCATACCTAACCTAATCTACTTCAGCTCTGTCAACATAAATCAGCCACAACACACGACTCCTCAGACCAGGCTTCTACTGAGTCCCTGAAAAGTTACCTTTCCCTTCAGAGTTGACTTGAGTATCGTTTAGTACCAGATATGACAGATAGATGGCTTCATATGGTCCTCCTATCTTTAGCTGTTTCAGGATACTCAAACTGAGTCCTCCACTCACCTGGTGAGATAAATGTGAACTAATTAGGCCACTCTGGCCACTTAGACCACTTGCCGCCTGATATTAGAAAAAGAAGAAATACATATGACAACCTAATAATCTCTAGGCTAACAACTTCTTTGAACATCCATCCCTGTTAAAACCCATTCACATCTATAGCATACATCAATAGCATACAAAATGTATGTTGATATCTAGAAAAGCAGAGTTTTTTGACTCTAAGTTCTTGTTTCTGCTGCATTTGACAAAGCCTCTTCAAACATTTTTCAAATATTGCTAAATGGGATGAAATATGTTCAAAGTTGACAAACTATGTGTTAGTGCTTGGATGATATATTGAATCACTGTTCATTTAATCGTGACCCCACAATAGTAGCACAATCGATAACCTGTGAAATTATCAATGATGCTCGATAATTTGCGTCAAAAATAAACCCACATGTTATTATCTGAATTTATAAAAATGCAACCAAAGTACTTTAACCTCAAAGCCACTACTAATAGATCAATATACCGGCGATCCCCTCCGGTAAACAGACTACCACCATTTTGAACTGAAATCACATTGAGGATCTAGCCATGACTGTGATTTCAGTTAATTTCAAAATGGTGGCCGTTTGTTTACCCGATGGGATCGCCAATATAAACATCTATTATTCTGCAAGTGCTTTCTTCATTCCCAAATTATCTAAAAACAACAACAACAACAAACAAACAAACAAAAACAACAGTGCTGAGGACATTTGCCGAAGAGAGCCTGGAGAGTCTGGGCCTGAATGCAGGGTTCAAGTTGAATTTTTCAATTTCCTTCCTGTCATCCCTACACCTTGCTCTGGCATCCTGCTCGTCTCCCTGCCAGGCAATCCCATTAGGCAATGCACATCATCTACTCCATACCATAATTGCCTTATGAATAGTTATGAGACAAGCGGAAAGAGGGAGACTTTTTCCATAGAGATGAAGCCTGGCGTTCTAAAATAGGAAGTCACTTTAAGCTTTTGACTTGTTGTCTCCTGGAGTGATTTATATCATGGTCTAAAAAGTGCTATAGCATATGTGTAAAAAAACTGTTTGGCTTAATACAATAATTTACTAATTTACCCTTCGAAAAGAAGAGCAAAGTCAATTACATTCCCGATCATCCAAATCAATTCTACATCATCCAAACTGGGGTTAAACCAAAACAAATTGTTGACAACCATTTTCGCAGGCCATTCAAGTTAAAAGAAATCTTTTTTCAAGCCTTCAAATGTAGGGCAATTGATTTCCACTCTTGATTGATAATTCAGTTGGTATCCAAAATAAACATAACCGGCCCATCTACCAGATGAAAACTGCTTCCTCCTACAATAAATCAATCTTAAATCATCAGAATTCATGGTCCCCACTGACAGCAGTAATTTGCCAACCAGATCAATATGTAATTACTATCTTGGTTGCCTTCTACCAAGGGCAGACAAATTGATGTAAAGCATTAGGAGATGCCTGGTTCCCAGTGTAGCAGTATATATGATGAAATCAGGTGGCCACGGTGAGATCTTCCAAATCCCTCGGTGGTCAGTGGTGGCATATGTGGGTGAGCAACTCCTGGGCGCCGTAGATGTTGATCCCTCAGTGGTCAGTGGTGGCATATGTGGGTGAGCAACTCCTGGGCGCGGTAGATGTTGATCCCTCGGTGGTCAGTGGTGGCATATGTGGGTGAGCAACTCCTGGGCGCCATAGATGTTGATCCCTCGGTGGTCAGTGGTGGCATATGTGGGTGAGCAACTCCTGGGCGCCGTAGATGTTGATCCCTCGGTGGTCAGTGGTGGCATATGTGGGTGAGCAACTCCTGGGCGCCATAGATGTTGATCCCTCCGGGGTCAGTGGTGGCATATGTGGGTGAGCAACTCCTGGGCGCTGTAGATGTTGATCCCTCCGGGGTCAGTGGTGGCATATGTGGGTGAGCAACTCCTGGGCGCCGTAGATGTTGATCCCTCGGTGGTCAGTGGTGGCATATGTGGGTGAGCAACTCCTGGGCGCCATAGATGTTGATCCCTCAGTGGTCGGTGGTGGCATATGTGGGTGAGCAACTCCTGGGCGCCGTAGATGTTGATCCCTCGGTGGTCAGTGGTGGCATATGTGGGTGAGCAACTCCTGGGCGCCATAGATGTTGATCCCTCAGTGGTCAGTGGTGGCATATGTGGGTGAGCAACTCCTGGGCGCCGTAGATGTTGATCCCTCGGTGGTCAGTGGTGGCATATGTGGGTGAGCAACTCCTGGGCCCCGTAGATGTTGATCCCTCGGTAGTCAGTGGTGGCATATGTGGGTAAGCAACTCCTGGGCGCCGTAGATGTTGATCCCTCGGTGGTCAGTGGTGGCATATGTGGGTGAGCAACTCCTAGGCGCCGTAGATGTTGATCCCTAGGTGGTCAGTGGTGGCATATGTGGGTGAGCAACTCCTGGGCGCCGTAGATGTTGATCCCTCGGTGGTCAGTGGTGGCATATGTGGGTGAGCAACTCCTGGGCGCCGTAGATGTTGATCCCTCCGGGGTCAGTGGTGGCATATGTGGGTGAGCAACTCCTGGGCGCCATAGATGTTGATCCCTCGGTGGTCAGTGGTGGCATATGTGGGTGAGCAACTCCTGGGCGCCATAGATGTTGATCCCTCCGGGGTCAGTGGTGGCATATGTGGGTGAGCAACTCCTGGGCGCCATAGATGTTGATCCCTCGGTGGTCAGTGGTGGCATATGTGGGTGAGCAACTCCTGGGCGCCGTAGATGTTGATCCCTCGGTGGTCAGTGGTGGCATATGTGGGTGAGCAACTCCTGGGCGCCATAGATGTTGATCCCTCAGTGGTCAGTGGTGGCATATGTGGGTGAGCAACTCCTGGGCGCCGTAGATGTTGATCCCTCAGTGGTCAGTGGTGGCATATGTGGGTGAGCAACTCCTGGGCGCCGTAGATGTTGATCCCTCGGTGGTCAGTGGTGGCATATGTGGGTGAGCAACTCCTGGGCACCGTAGATGTTGATCCCTCGGTGATCAGTGGTGGCATATGTGGGTGAGCAACTCCTGGGCGCCGTAGATGTTGATCCCTCGGTGGTCAGTGGTGGCATTTGTGGGTGAGCAACTCCTGGGCGCCGTAGATGTTGATCCCTCGGTGGTCAGTGGTGGCATATGTGGGTGAGCAACTCCTGGGCGCCGTAGATGTTGATCCCTCGGTGGTCAGTGGTGGCATATGTGGGTGAGCAACTCCTGGGCGCCGTAGATGTTGATCCCTCGGTGGTCAGTGGTGGCATATGTGGGTGAGCAACTCCTGGGCGCCGTAGATGTTGATCCCTCGGTGGTCAGTGGTGGCATTTGTGGGTGAGCAACTCCTGGGCGCCGTAGATGTTGATCCCTCGGTGGTCAGTGGTGGCATATGTGGGTGAGCAACTCCTGGGCGCCGTAGATGTTGATCCCTCGGTGGTCAGTGGTGGCATATGTGGGTGAGCAACTCCTGGGCGCCATAGATGTTGATCCCTCGGTGGTCAGTGGTGGCATATGTGGGTGAGCAACTCCTGGGCGCCATAGATGTTGATCCCTCGGTGGTCAGTGGTGGCATATGTGGGTGAGCAACTCCTGGGCGCCATAGATGTTGATCCCTCGGTGGTCAGTGGTGGCATATGTGGGTGAGCAACTCCTGGGCGCCATAGATGTTGATCCCTCGGTGGTCAGTGGTGGCATATGTGGGTGAGCAACTCCTGGGCGCCATAGATGTTGATCCCTCGGTGGTCAGTGGTGGCATATGTGGGTGAGCAACTCCTGGGCGCGGTAGATGTTGATCCCTCGGTGGTCAGTGGTTGCATATGTGGGTGAGCAACTCCTGGGCGCCATAGATGTTAATCCCTCGGTGGTCAGTGGTGGCATATGTGGGTGAGCAACTCCTGGGCGCCATAGATGTTGATCCCTCGGTGGTCAGTGGTGGCATATGTGGGTGAGCAACTCCTGGGCGCTGTAGATGTTGATCCCTCAGTGGTCAGTGGTTGCATATGTGGGTGAGCAACTCCTGGGCGCCATAGATGTTGATCCCTCGGTGGTCAGTGGTGGCATATGTGGGTGAGCAACTCCTGGGCGCCGTAGATGTTGATCCCTCGGTGGTCAGTGGTGGCATATGTGGGTGAGCAACTCCTGGGCGCCATAGATGTTGATCCCTCGGTGCAGGGTCTTAGCCGATATTTGGAAACAGGGTGTCCAAATAGAGGTTTCATAGACTTTTGCGTGTCCAAAGTGTGGTACAAAATACATACTACAATAAGATAGACCCTATACCTTTACAGATTTTGCTTTTTTAGGCCAGATACTGCTTTGTGTGTCTTATAAAAGTGACACTACAGCTTCTACATCTTCTATCTTCTAAGAAAAGTCATCTTCAGCAAATTCTGACATAAAATTTTGGGTGTCCAAACTGTCAAAAAACAGTGTTCTGCGTGTCCAAATGACACGCTGGACGCATTACAGCTAAGCCCCTGCCTCGGTGGTCAGTGGTGGCATATGTGGGTGAGCAACTCCTGGGCGCCGTAGATGTTGATCCCTCGGTGGTCAGTGGTGGCATATGTGGGTGAGCAACTCCTGGGCGCCGTAGATGTTGATCCCTCGGTGGTCAGTGGTGGCATATGTGGGTGAGCAACTCCTGGGCGCCGTAGATGTTGATCCCTCGGTGGTCAGTGGTGGCATATGTGGGTGAGCAACTCCTGGGCGCCGTAGATGTTGATCCCTCGGTGGTCAGTGGTGGCATATGTGGGTGAGCAACTCCTGGGCGCCGTAGATGTTGATCCCTCGGTGGTCAGTGGTGGCATATGTGGGTAAGCAACTCCTGGGCGCCGTAGATGTTGATCCCTCGGTGGTCAGTGGTGGCATATGTGGGTGAGCAACTCCTGGGCGCCGTAGATGTTGATCCCTCGGTGGTCAGTGGTGGCATATGTGGGTGAGCAACTCCTGGGCGCCGTAGATGTTGATCCCTCGGTGGTCAGTGGTGGCATATGTGGGTGAGCAACTCCTGGGCGCCGTAGATGTTGATCCCTCCGGGGTCAGTGGTGGCATATGTGGGTGAGCAACTCCTGGGCGCCATAGATGTTGATCCCTCGGTGGTCAGTGGTTGCATATGTGGATGAGCAACTCCTGGGCGCCCGTGATAGATGTTGATCCTGAGAACCTAACACCACGGCATGAAGTTTGATATGAAGATCAGAGGACCTGACACCAAGGCATGAAGTTTGATATGAAGATCAGAGAACCTGACACCACGGCATGAAGTTTGATATAAAGATCAGAGAACCTAACACCACGGCAAGAAGTTTGATATGAAGATGAGAGAACCTAACACCACGGCATGAGGTTTGATATGAAGATCAGAGAACCTGACACCAAGGCATGAAGTTTGATATGAAGATCAGCAGAAGTTTGATATGAAGATGAGAGAACCTAACACCACGGCATGAAGTTTGATATGAAGATGAGAGAACCTAACACCACGGCATGAAGTTTGATATGAAGATCAGAGAACCTGACACCAAGGCATGAAGTTTGATATGAAGATGAGAGGACCTGACACCAAGGCATGAAGTTTGATATGAAGATCAGAGAACCTGACACCACGGCATGAAGTTTGATATGAAGATCAGAGAACCTGACACCAAGGCATGAAGTTTGATATGAAGATGAGAGGACCTGACACCATGGCATGAAGTTTGATATGAAGATCAGAGAACCTAACACCATGGCATGAAGTTTGATATGAAGATCAGAGAACCTGACACCAAGGCATTAAGTTTGATATGAAGATCAGAGAACCTGACACCACGGCATGAAGTTTGATATGAAGATCAAAGAACCTGACACCACGGCATGAAGTTTGATATGAAGATCAGAGAACCTGACACCAAGGCATGAAGTTTGATATGAAGATGAGAGGACCTGACACCACGGCATGAAGTTTGATATGAAGATCAGAGAACCTAACACCAAAGCATGAAGTTTGATATGAAGATGAGAGAACCTGACACCAAGGCATGAAGTTTGATATGAAGATCAGAGAACCTGACACCACGGCATGAAGTTTGATATGAAGATGAGAGGAGAGAAAAGCAAGATTTAATCATGGCAGCGTCCAGGAGCAATAGGGCTAGTAGAGGAGAGGTGGGAGAGTGGGATTATCGACCATCACATCCATCACAGGATAGCATCAACATTGACAACCAGCTAATTCATCACGCCCACCGCAGCTAACACCACCATTACACACAAAACAACACGCCTATTGATTCCCACACTTATGCATAGAGAGGCTCGGACTGTCCCAGGCAGTAGCTTACTATGCTAGCGGAAACAGCTGATAGCGCTAGTTAACAGGTCTCAGCACCATTCATTCCATAGCCGCCACTCAAGACAAGTAGGGTCTAATAATCCAGTCAACATTGACTTCTTCTTGAATGTGATACTATTAGTTATCCTCCTTGTAAAAAAGGGATACGGCCTGGTATCTGCGTGAAGCCAGTCGTATCACACGAGGCCGGAGGCCGAGTGTGATACGACTGGCTGAACGCAGATACCAGGCCGTATCCCTTTTTTACAAGGAGGATAACGAATTTATCATCAGCTCCCCCCCCCCCCCCCCCCACGCCTCCCAACATACTTGTATTGTTGACAATGGGCAAATTTCACAATGGGACCTAATGGGTAAAATTAACATTATGCAGAGTTGAGACAAAAAGTACGTTCATCTATACACAACTTAGTGCTCCAAACGGGTTTGCCAAGTTTGGATGGCAAATTCGAGCGATTTGTCACAAAGAAAATGAAAAAAGCGGTAGCCAAAGTCGAGTCCCACAGGCTATATAGCAACGGAGATTTTCGTCAGACCTGACGCCGACCATACGGCAATTATTTCTCATATGTATGTGCAACATACCAACCTAAATCCATCTTATTTACTTTCTGCCATCTTTATTTTCATGTATACACCATGTTGGCAGACTAACATGCGCAAATGGTGTTTTAAACGCCAAAAGAATCCGTCAGGCGGCAAAGTGAAGAGGAATGTCCGCCATTTTATTTTTCGTCGCCAAGGGTTCAAAACGAGGCTGTGACCTGTAAAACTTGAGGTCAAACCCATAGTTGCCATGGCGAAGTGGGATAAAACTTTGAGAGTGGGGATAAAACACTTATCCGGATCCTAACATTGCCATTTAATGAGAAGCAATGAAATACAATCCAGTACCCAACAGCAATTGACCAATCAGCTGCGAGTATCACAGTGGAGCTGATGATAAATATTATTATCCTAATACATGTATCTATTCACTAGAGTTCCTTTGACAAAAGTTGTCAGACTCTCAGTCTGTGATACAAAAATAATGATAAAGTTATTAATATCATCATCATCACCATCATCATCATTATTATTATCATTATCAAACTTAATCATTACTATCATCATCATCATCAATTTCATCATCATCTAATCAACCTTGATTTCACCTTGAATGTGATATGTTATGTATCATCATCATCATAGCTTCAACATAATATGCAATTTCTCAAGAAGTAAATACATGTTAATATAAGAGGTTGCTACCAGAATAACTCATCATGGGATCCCTAGTAGAGAGAACATGCACCCCCTCAATCTTTCTGATTATCCATTTAGATGCATCTGATCTAAAAATGTGAACCCATTGTGTGCAATTTTCAAAATAGCATCTAAATGTTTGCCAGATGCCCTTCTGACCTACGCCATGAGAGGGGTGTAAAAAAGAAAACACTGGGCTCTCTTGCTCAATGAGCAATGCCTTGACTTACATACATAGACTACCAGTTTGCAAAATCACACAATGAAGTCTCAGATGGCATTGTATAGTTTGGTTCAAACACGACACATGTGGGCTAAAGTGTTCCATTTAAATCCCACTGAATGTTAGCAATCTACCATTTTCTGATCCCAAGGAGTGTCTTTTAGCTGGGCTAAGTGAGGAGGAGGAGGAGGAGGCTCTTGCAGCGAGTCCTGATCAATCACTGGATCATATATTATGCATGCCACTCTCGTCCGTCCGTCCCAACTGCCAAGAGGCATGGTGAGGGCAAGCTTCCCCCTTGTGTCATGCTTAGAAGCCTGCAGGCAAACAACATAGTAGACTACACTCCTAGTCCCATCTGAGTAGACCAAACAACGCGGTGTACATAGTACCAGGAATGGTAGATAGATGGCACCACCTGGTCCTCGTATCTTTAGTGGACTGCCATACTCAAACAGTCCTTTATTCACCTGGTGAGATAAATGTGAACTAATTTAGTCACTCTGGCCACCTTGACCACTTGAAGCCTGGTAACAGAAAAGTTTGAAGTCAGAAAAAATATGTATGACTGCCTAGAAATCTAGGGTAAGAACTTAGCTGTAGCTGTACAGAATTAAGGATTTCCTTAACTGTCACTTTTCTGCCATACTAATGTTGGTACCAGTTAGGCCCACTTGGATTATCAATTGTTGACTCAGTACAGTCCTGATTACTGTACCCTACTGTTGACTCAGGAAGAACACATGAATCCTCCTATACATGTGTCAACATACACTGTTATCACCATAGCAAGGGATTTACAACACCTAGCTGTGCTTATCTGTTCAGAACAAAGCTATCAATGAAGGCCCCATAAAACAAGAAAATAAAGATGGGCCAGGACATATATGATACACCTGAGCATTAGACTTACTGCATTTATTTAACTAAACACCATTATTTGGACAATCCCTATATGTTAGTATTGGACAAAACATGCAATGATAGTTTGAAAGATTAGTATTCCGCACCCATACACCAAATCTTTACTATGCATCAAAGGCAGCTGCCGTTCTATGTGCAAAATGAACAAGATACAGAGTACATACACACATTAGAGACCTGCCTGCTTATACTGATAAATCCCAATCTAACAGGATGCATTATATATTTGTGGAGATAGTTTTTGCAACAGACTTTCATAACAGGATTAACTGCACAGTGACACCCACAGACATATACTTTGTTTATTATTTCATTATCAAATGACCAGTAACTTCAAATGTCGCGGACACTACAAAACTGCATTTTTTCCATTTTCATCTGGTGCTGCTGTGTATTAAAGAGTGTGAAGACACCTTTGCATATTTTACAAAATAGAACCTCTGGCCTCCATACTGGAGACACCTAACCACTTCCAACCTCTCACACCTTAGAGGTTATTTGATCTATACAAAATATGCCCTAAGATAATGCAAAGGCATTAAGCAGGCCAAATAGAGACCCTTTGTGGCATTTATAGATATTTCTCTCTCTTTACAAAGACAAAGTCTTAAAAGGTCAAAAATGCTGAATGTATTATTATTAGAGTCTTTTAGGTAAAACTGCTCCCAATGCTGTGACATATGACTCCGATCTGAATGAAATAAAAAGTAGAAAAAACTTTGAAAAATACTGGAAGTACTGGTCATGATGGTTGCCATTGAAACTTGCAATTATATTTACTTGACATCCAATTGAAACTAATGCATTTTAAAATTGGGACTCAAAAACAGTCATTTTTGCTAGATTATATTTCTACTATCTATTCCTGTGGTCCTGTACTAATAACAAATGTAGCCATGTGATACATTTTCGGATTGCCCTAAATGTCAGCTATCCAGAAATCTTAAGAAGACAACAAAATACATAACCATATGAAATATATAAGGTTTTCAGTGGTGTTACTGTAAAAAAAACTGTTTTGCACCCTGATTGTGAATGAGCCGTTCAACTTAGCATACCCCTACCTCCTAAGTTGTTAGCACTTGTTACCCTTCAAGTCAGCATGAAAAGATTAAAGCCCTAGAGCTGGTAAGAAAGGAAAAAATCTACCCCAGTTAGTTAGCAACAGGGTCTGGTTGCATAAAACAACGAAATGTTAGGAATCCAGGAACGTTTCCTATAAAAACCAACATTTCACTTAATTTTGCCCTCAAGGGCAAGGTTTCCCTAATTATATATATTCTTAAGGTTCCTTATACGTACCCTAAAACAGGGTTTAGCCAAGATTTATAAGCCGTGTGCCCAAAGTTGGCAATTGTAAAATCTTTGGGTGCCTTATTTTTCAAAGGAGACCAGGATATACTCAGAATTTAACAACCATAGATATGTATAATTTACCTATTGCTAAAAGTCATTACATGTCATGTATATGCAAATCCATGGTCAATATGTACATTAAGATGGAAAATTCAATTACATGCTTGAAATCAGGAAATTAAATGTAATTTCTCTTTTATAATTCAAATACTTAGCTGCAATCATTGGGAGTTCTCTCTAGGGCTTGCCCTTAGACCCAAAGGGAGGCTCTTGTTTTATGAAATGGAAAGGCACCTCTAAATGTCCATACTCCATATAGGTTAGGGCCACTATCAAAATTAGCCTCATAACTCCTAGAAACCATCCCATCAGCAGCCACTCACAGGTGCTGCCCCTAGGGGGGTAACTATGAACTTGGGGTTTAGGGGTAAGCCCTTGAGATAGCTCCCAATGTGAGCCGGTTTAGGATTTAGAAATAAAATACTAGACTTTACTGAGTTTTACCATGCTACATAAAATATATAGATCAATGCTCACACTAGAGTTGGGAATCGGTTGCAATTTCATGATCGATAATCAGTTGCAGCCAACCGATCGATTATCAATCATAATCAGTTCTTAGCACTTTTGCAGTAATTGGGTACTAGAGGTCTAGAGCCTAATAATAAGTGATTATACAATTACTTGCTATTAGCACCTACCTTAACTTTGTTTTGAAGTGGAGCTTAATTTCAGAGCAAGAAAGCTGACAACTTGCCTGTAATTTAGTTCTATATTTTGCCACAAGGTGTCACCTTTTCCGATTATTATTGATTGCCAGTTTCATAATCAATTAATCAGTAAAAGGGAGGCAAACGATCGATTATAATGATGATCGTCCCAACCCTAGCTCACACATAAAAGGGCATGTGGCCTATTGTTTGCTATTCAGTTCATAAGATTGTCACACAAGATAGTGGTACAGTCATAGCTACCCACACTACTATACCTGCATACTGCAGTGCCATCTATCCACAAGGGATGACATCTTAATCTGGCCTGGGAGGCAGGACCACTCTAGCATACTGCAGTGCCATCTATCCACAAAGTATGACATCTGAATCTGGCCTGGGAGGCAGGACCACTCTAGCATACTGCAGTGCCATCTATCCACAAGGGATGACATCTTAATCTGGCCTGGGAGGCAGGACCACTCTAGCATACTGCAGTGCCATCTATCCACAAGGGATGACATCTTAATCTGGCCTGGGAGGCAGGACCACTCTAGCATACTGCAGTGCCATCTATCCACAAAGTATGACATCTGAATCTGGCCTGGGAGGCAGGACCACTCTAGCATACTGCAGTGCCATCTATCCACAAGGGATGACATCTTAATCTGGCCTGGGAGGCAGGACCACTCTAGCATACTGCAGTGCCATCTATCCACAAGGGATGACATCTTAATCTGGCCTGGGAGGCAGGACCACTCTAGCATACTGCAGTGCCATCTATCCACAAGGGATGACATCTTAATCTGGCCTGGGAGGCAGGACCACTCTAGCATTGCCGGCCAGGAGGTGTCCAGCCATGACTGGGTTGAGCTGTGTGATATATGGATCCAGACGAGCATTGCCCAGGAGGTGTCCAGCCATGACTGGGTTGAGCTGTGTGATATATGGATCCAGACGAGCATTGCCCAGGAGGTGTCCAGCCATGACTGGGTTGAGCTGTGTGATATATGGATCCAGACAGGCATTGCCCAGGAGGTGTCCAGCCATGACTGGGTTGAGCTGTGTGATATATGGATCCAGACGAGCATTGCCCAGGAGGTGTCCAGCCACGACTGGGTTGAGCTGTGTGATATATGGATCCAGACGAGCATTGCCCAGGAGGTGTCCAGCCATGACTGGGTTGAGCTGTGTGATATATGGATCCAGACGAGCATTGCCGGCCAGGAGGTGTCCAGCCATGACTGGGTTGAGCTGTGTGATATATGGATCCAGACGAGCATTGCCCAGGAGGTGTCCAGCCATGACTGGGTTGAGCTGTGTGATATATGGATCCAGACGAGCATTGCCCAGGAGGTGTCCAGCCATGACTGGGTTGAGCTGTGTGATATATGGATCCAGACGAGCATTGCCGGCCAGGAGGTGTCCAGCCATGACTGGGTTGAGCTGTGTGATATATGGATCCAGACGAGCATTGCCCAGGAGGTGTCCAGCCATGACTGGGTTGAGCTGTGTGATATATGGATCCAGACGAGCATTGCCCAGGAGGTGTCCAGCCATGACTGGGTTGAGCTGTGTGATATATGGATCCAGACGAGCATTGCCCAGGAGGTGTCCAGCCATGACTGGGTTGAGCTGTGTGATATATGGATCCAGACGAGCATTGCCCAGGAGGTGTCCAGCCATGACTGGGTTGAGCTGTGTCATAGATCCAGACGAGCATTGCCCAGGGATGTCCAGCCATGACTGGGTTGAGCTGTGTGATATATGGATCCAGACGAGCATTGCCGGCCAGGAGGTGTCCAGCCATGCCTGGGTTGAGCTGTGTGATATATGGATCCAGAAGAGCATTGCCCAGGAGGTGTCCAGCCATGACTGGGTTGAGCTGTGTGATATATGGATCCAGAGGAGCATTGCCCAGGAGGTGTCCAGCCATGACTGGGTTGAGCTGTGTGATATATGGATCCAGACGAGCATTGCCGGCCAGGAGGTGTCCAGCCATGACTGGGTTGAGCTGTGTGATATATGGATCCAGATGAGCATTGCCCAGGAGGTGTCCAGCCATGACTGGGTTGAGCTGTGTGATATATGGATCCAGACGAGCATTGCCCAGGAGGTGTCCAGCCATGACTGGGTTGAGCTGTGTCATATATCCAGACGAGCATTGCCCAGGGATGTCCAGCCATGACTGGGTTGAGCTGTGTGATATATGGATCCAGACTAGCATTGCCGGCCAGGAGGTGTCCAGCCATGACTGTGTTGAGCTGTGTGATATATGGATCCAGACGAGCATTGCCCAGGAGGTGTCCAGCCATGACTGGGTTGAGCTGTGTCATAGATCCAGACGAGCATTGCCCAGGAGGTGTCCAGCCATGACTGGGTTGAGCTGTGTGATATATGGATCCAGACGAGCATTGCCCAGGAGGTGTCCAGCCATGACTGGGTTGAGCTGTGTCATATATCCAGACGAGCATTGCCCAGGAGATGTCCAGCCATGACTGGGTTGAGCTGTGTGATATATGGATCCAGACGAGCATTGCCCAGGAGGTGTCCAGCCATGACTGGGTTGAGCTGTGTGATATATGGATCCAGACGAGCATTGCCCAGGAGATGTCCAGCCATGACTGGGTTGAGCTGTGTCATATATCCAGACGAGCATTGCCCAGGGATGTCCAGCCATGACTGGGTTGAGCTGTGTGATATATGGATCCAGACGAGCATTGCCCAGGGATGTCCAGCCATGACTGGGTTGAGCTGTGTGATATATGGAGTATTTGGCAGAGGATCAGCAAGTGGGGATCAATAAGGCACACTTCCAACCCTGTACATACATCTATCACCCAGCCACTGGGCACCAAGGGGGGTCCTCACAATACACTCACATAACGGCACGGCAGGGCACCACTGGAACCTTTTTAAAGCACATATAAGGACCTGAGCCAGAAGGGTGTCTCCATATTATTTGGACATCCAAAACATAGAAGACAATTGTGCATGTGTAGTCCCTTTATCATAATATATCCACAGGGGGCAAAGTCAATCCTAGAACATCTGGAAGAAGTTGGTGCGGGAAGGGTTAAGGTGCTGTTGTATCTTTTTAATTTTTTCTTTTTTTTCATATTTTTTGTGAATGCTTCTTTTGCTCTATTACAAATATCGAACTTATTCTTGCATAAGAACTTTGTTCTTTAAACAAGAACACAGAAGCTTAAACAGTAAACACTTACATGAAAAAATCAAGCCACTATTCTGTGTGTCCTGAAAAGAGTGCTTGGAATGTGATTTGCCTCTAAGCCTGAGGTCAGGAAAGTGTTAACATCAACAATGAAACAGAGCTGACCCCTAAATCTACATTATCCCTGGGTCACTCTCCAATTTGCCTGAATCCCATCCCCAAGCCTTTATCATGTCAAAGCATCAGCCTCCTTAACTTTATTGATCCTCTCCTTGATGAGCCTCATGGCAGCAGCGGCAGCACTGGCTGCTTTCTCCAGCAGTGTTGCTTTCTTCCCCAGCATCGCTAGGTAACGGGATACCATGGCAACAGAAGGTAGCTCACTTGTAATTGGATTTTCTCAACATCTGTGCCAGTGGGGATTGACAAATGGCAATTGCAGGGTTGGGGGCATGCAGATGAAGAGCTGCACTCCATGTCAATGTAGGATCATATCAAAATGCTGTGTTCATCAAATACTATTTAAGGAAGTAAGATTTATAACAGGTATATTAGGATAAAAGATGACAATAATGATGATGATGATGATGATGATGATGATGATAATAGTAATAATAATAGTGATAATGACAATAATGATAATAATAATCATTTCTAAAGGGTAACCGAGTCATATATAGGATTTGATTTTTTGGGCAAAAGCTCTTATCTTTTTAAGAATGCTTATTGGTTGCCCTGTGGGAACATGCCTTGTAAAAGTGGGATTCTTGAAGAATCAAAACTAACAGTATACGCATGCTAATACTCATTGAGCTCATCCAAGTTAGAGTTCACTCAATAACGATATATTCAAAGAAACTGATACCTTTGAAAATGAATATTAGAAAAAATATTTGAAAGAACATTGTTGATTGGCTTCTTATAAACATGTCTCCTTCAAGATTCCCAAAGAAGTATATTTCAGAACAATATCAACAACAAAATATGCAGGGTTTGCAGGCCGTTAGGGACCTATTGGGATGAATAGATTAATTTGTATAGATTCTGAAATAAGTTAAATAGTGAAAAATCATTACATGTATGCTACAAGAAAGTTTGTCACTAGTCCTAGTAAAGCAGGGTTTTTCACTAGATATAGGTGTCCTATATAACAAATGTGATTGTTATGTATCATGTATTTAAGGACAAAATCTTTTTCAAAACCTATCTAGTGCCTTACTTCAAATGAAGTCTCATTCTATTGGCTTTTTTCTAGATAGGCTAACATATGCACAGCGTAAGATTGATTAAATGAATAAAGCTATAAATATCCCGAACAGCAGGGGCCCATAACAGACAGAACAATATCATGCCTATGTAGGCACAGATGGGATTTTAGTGCACAAGGTCAAACTTCTTGATGTGGCTTAGATTATTGGCCATTATACAATGCACTGATGCTATTGGGTAGGGATTATGTTGGCACCTTTTAACTTTCCGTCATAATACAGTATCTTCAGAATAACCTTTTTCAAAATGATACTCCAATCTTCTCAGGGACCTAATGTTGTTGAATTTAGCACTGTCCATTTCAGAATTTTTTTCTGATATAGAGCCTTGATGCGGAGAGTGCCGGAGACGTATAAGTAGCGGTCAAGCCAATTTTATATCAGAACGCTACTCAATACTCGGTAGTGCTCGGACGATAAATCGAAAATATTGTCTTATTGATCATTGCGCCATGATAGTAGCGCTATCGATAACCCAAAGAATTATCGATAATGCACGATAATTCTCCTCCAAAAAGAAGCACATGTAATGCTAATAAATTATAAAAAAAAAGAAACCTAACTACTTACCACAATGCCACTTCTATTGGTTTGATATATCGGCGGTCCTTTCCGGTAAATAAACCACCATTTTGGACGTTGATAATCCCACCATCAACGTGATTTTCGTCAATTTCAAAATGGCGGATGGTGTTTACCGGAAAGCATCGCCGGTATAACGATCTATCAGGAGGGGAATACGGGTGAGATCCATGCCACTTCAAGTTCCCAAATTAATGTTTTTAGCGATAATCTATCGTCATCTGGGACGATGTATCGATAAAAAAAATTCGGCCAAGTCCGAGCACTAATACTCAGTTCATTTTCAAAACTTGAATATCTGAAAACTGAGTAAAAAGAAGACAATTGCACTCAAGCCATTGTATAGCTTACATCTCATAGGTACCGAATAATGAGACACTTATTGATAAGTGCCTATTTTGATGTGATGTTGCAACCTGTAAAGACTCACCCTTTACATGAAAATTTGAGTCTACCATTTGATCATTCATGTTTTTGGTAGGGGCCAAGGTCCTACCTCCACAGGGTATCTGCACGCCGAGTAATTTAAAAACGTTTTTGAATGTTCCCAAGCCTCAAAATTAATAACAGAATGTGGTTTCTATATTAAAGGCTGATCATCAGGTCCTGTATTCAAGGTACTTGTTACATGACCTTGGACTATAGAGGGTTTATATCTATCATATTCTAAAACACTGGCTCCGAAGACTGTATTGTTACTCACTTTCAGCCAAAACATGAGATGAAAATATAGGTCAAAATGATCTACCTGAAGGAATCTGCATGGTCAATAGCAGACAGCAAGGTCGTTTGGGAACATTTTACAAGAAAGACCCATATGCCCCACCAGTCCCGAGGATCTAGACGGGGATGCGAATGCGATACAGATGTGCAATAGCTTTTACTCCATAGACTTCTGATATATTGTGACACGTTCCTAATTTATAATGAAATACTTTTTAATTGGTTGTGAAGCCATAGTGTGTTTTTACAAATACTATAGACACGATTAATAAAAGGTCAATGGTTCTGACAGTACGTTCAACCCCTTTCAGACAAAAAGGGCGTATTTGTTTCACACTGACTTTGGGTTGAGTCGATCCAGAAATAAGTATCATCACATGACCATCCCGCCTTTGTTTTTTAGGTCACACATCAATAGAAAAATGCTTGGTCGAGATTCGTGGCCAGCGATCACTACTCATGTAATCTTTTGTTTTAATCCATACTTAAGGGCCTACCAAGGACAGCCGACAATGCCCCACCTACATTTTCAGCTTTAGCAGTAGAGGTATTACAGTTCACTAAGGATACAATACTCTTTACAATTCAATAAAGGTGGATTGTATTGTATGGAGTATGAGAAACCAAGCAAAACATTAGGCCTAATCACTTGATAAGTTAAAGGATAACATTTGCATAGACTTAGAGGCATTATAAAAGGATTTAAGTTCGCATATGGTTTTGATTAATACCAAACTACCGTTAGTGTTCTTGAGGGGGTTCATTTTTTCATTTCTACGGTGGCCAAATACCTAACTCCTTTGATGAATCGCCTTTTCAGAAATGTATGGAGGAGCATCACTAATTAATAAGAACCTAAACAACTCCACATACTACACAAATTTATGCTTAAATATCAACTTATTTTCAAAGGTTTCATAGATTCCAGACAGCATTTTTCAATGGGAACTCAATATGGTGTCAGGCTATAGTGGGAATATTATTCTACTAGGAATTAGGGATAGTAGCTTCCAGGAGATATTACCAAGTACTAGATAACTATTCATATTTAAACCATTCAGTTAATTGTTAGACCCTTCCCTGTGTAAATATTCCCCTACCCTGGGAGCCGGGAGATTAGACTGTTGCACCAGCAACCTGAATATCCTTTCGTAATTCCTTCAACATGGTAACTCGACTCGCAGCCAACATGGCATACAGTCAGTCCCTATATATATCTTATCCTGAGGCAAATTTCCTTTTGAACAACAGATAAATCATACAACATCAAAGAACAGAATGAGGTTCAAGCAAGATGACAACAGAACAAGTAGCTGCTTACGGCACAGATACAGAGATTCAATCTCAGACTCTCAATCTCATCCATATTTGTCATTAGAAGCTCAAGAAAGTTTAACTTAATTTAATTAAATCCTTATCCCATTGATTTGCTTTGAATAATAAATATTTGGATATTACTGTAAGATGCTATGCATTTCCTTGACAGACTAGAAACATGTTCACTCACTTCATCATCAGAATATACTAACAGAGGTTTACTTTCCTGTACTTATATGCAGATTACAAACTGGCAGTTCCAAGCCTTGGAAGGGCAAATTCGGACACTAGCCTGTCTGAGCCTGAGAGACCTGCAGGCAGGGACTTAACCAGGACCCGTCCAGCCTCCTATCTGAGCCTGAGAGACCTGCAGGCAGGGACTTAACCAGGACCCGTCCAGCCTGCTATCTGAGCCTGAGAGACCTGCAGGCAGGGACTTAACCAGGACCCGTCCAGCCTCCTATCTGAGCCTGAGAGACCTGCAGGCAGGGACTTAACCAGGACCCGTCCAGCCTCCTATCTGAGCCTGAGAGACCTGCAGGCAGGGACTTAACCAGGACCCGTCCAGCCTGCATTTTGGACAGGCAGTTTCATGAAAAACCACCTTTTTAAATAGGCAAGAATTTCTATGAAGGATTTTCAATTTTATACTTTTTTGTGACTGTAACAGCAAAAAGAGGCAGGACCTGCAGAATCTGGAAGCAGCAAGTCCGCTGGGCTGCCAAAACAAAAATTGGGTTGAGCCTTTGTAATGATTCCTTCCTTGCAAAATATGAAAAAATTGAAAAAAGTTCTGGCTATAAATGAGCCTTATGAGTGTATAACATAAGGCACCATAGGGCAAGCCATTCACCATTTTTTGATGACATTTTTTTCACTTTCATTACATTACACTATTGTTGTTTTCACAACGCTAAGATCAATGAGCAGAAGTAATGCCTGTGTGTGGAAGCAGGGCAGCAAGGAAGTGTGAAGCATTTAGATCTACCTGTGTGCACAGCAGGTGTTAATTGAGTGAAGACCTGTAATATGTGTAGCCGGCGACCTGAGGGTGGCGTTCTTCCTGTGCCTCATTGTCAAATGGCCAAATGGAACTGTGAACATTGTCCTAACAACAGGTGTTCACATCTCAGAGATGATCACATTAGGTGGCAGGATTTTGAAACTGGGTGCCCAAAATTGGCACTTGTAAAATATTTGATCATCAAACTATTCAAGGAAGACCATGGTATATACTCAAATTACTACCGTGAACCATTTACACATTGGAATGTGGCATAATATATCCTTATACAGTATCCTGGGAGTTCTGTAAATTGACATTTTTATAAATTCCTCAAATCTTTTGGGGGGTGTACTGAAGGGAGACTTTTAAAGGTTTGGGTGTCCAAATGACACCTAGACACCCTGCTGGCTAAGGCTATAATATTGTCATTTGATAATTATAATAATGTCATTTGACTATATGTTAGGAGGTTTCATTGTATTTCATTGTTTGGACTATGTTAAAACAGAATAACTGCCATTTTTACAACTCTAGGGGCACAGAGCATTTTTTTGTAGTAAAAGCCCCTAAAATGGCATTATTGTTGAACCCTGTTATCATCCACCTCAGTCTATCCCTGGCGAAGGGTATGTAATTTACAGTGGCACTTTGCAGTGCCCACTCCCTAACAGGAAGCTGGAGGGTGATTTGCCTGGGGGAGGAATGCCAGTCAATAACGTACCTGACATGTATACCATACACTATGTTGCCAGTAGAAATGCACTGTAGTACCACTACGCACAGCACTGCCACTAGGGCACTCACAATCACTGCCTCAATGGCACTCAAAACACACAGCACACAAATGAATGAGTGCTAAATATGACATGAATGCTACGAATGAAATGGCACGTAACTCTTTTGTGACAAATACATTTCAAACAATTTATGCTCTTGAAATGCCTTATCGCATCTCAAATTCATTATCAAGCATGAATTTGAAAAATAAAACTCATATAAGTACTTACAAGGTTGTGTTTTTCATTGCTATTATTCCTTCAAATAATAATCTTTCAATGATACTTCATTTATCATGACAAGCAAGTTTTATATCTTTCTCGCTTGGGAGATCCCCGTGATATTGTCTGTTGTCATCTAGATCAGACAAAATGCATGAAACTTTCGAAAAAAATAAGAATGGTTAGTATGCCATGTGAGGGGTTCAAGGCTGTGGTTTTCTTGCCATTTTCCTCCATATCATATTTTTTAAAATATGCATTAATTAGAAAAATATTGCCAGTTTAGTCAGGTCATTTTTGTCTGCAGCAGGCAAGGGTTAGCTCCTCAATAAATCCAGTGTCCAGATACATATTTATCAGCAAACAGGGGAGGTACAACTCCACAACAGGCAATACATATACAATGTAGTAAGAATTTTCCTAGCTGGCTTCCAGCATAGGGTATCTTAACCTAAAAACCTAGCCTTTACTTTCTAAACTCTTCTTAACTCTTGTCTACGAACCTACATGACCTTATATAACATCATCTTAAGCAAGGTACATTGCAATTACAACACAAATATGGTAGTGATCAGACATACTAATGACGCAAGGATAGTGCTAATTCAAGGATGGGCCCATCAGTTCTGGTAATCAGTACACACTACTTAGCTATTAACATCATTGCAATCAAGTCTCACCTTTTTACACTAGGTGTGGTCTATACCCTTTAACTTTGTATTCAGTATTCAAGCTATTAACACGATATTGTTATGACATGTCAATATTTTACACTAGGTGTGGACAGTGTCTTAGCCAGGATTTAGAAACTCGGTGCCTAAAACTGGTAGTTGTAAAATTTTTGGGCGTCCAAATTCTTAAGGGGGATCACAATATACTCATATTTCAACCATATACATGTACAACTTCAACAAAATAAGGCATGATATAATTAAACAATGTCATGGGAATTATAAGGAGATGAAAAAATTCAATTATAAGCTTGAGATTGAGATTTTTTGAAATTCCATACAAAAAATGTGGGTGTCCTGAGGGGTTCTTTTTAAGGGTTTGGGTGTCCAAAAAGGCACCCAGACGCCCTGCTGGCTAAGACCATGTGTGGACCACACTCTTAAACTGAAAGTCATTAGATAGTTTTCAAGTGGGTTTTTGATAACTTTTGATGACCATTTCCAATACATAGTACCATTTCATATAATTTCATATTACTTTCCCCTATAACAATACTTCCAGTGACCTAACATCGACTGGTGCTCTCAGTAGCACTAGTTTCCTCTGCAGGGAACCAATCACTAGCTATGTAGTGTAAGGCCTAAAAAAAGTTGTTTGTTTCCTGTAACCCTATCCTAACAAGTTTTTATTCAAAAAAATCCCTACCCCAAAGTTTTTTTCGCCCTCCCAACTCCCAATCAACGTAAAACATGCATAAAATACACATTTTTGATCAAAGAAAAAAGATTATCGACCTACCTACCCTATCTTTTTTCGGACCGTTACAGGAAACAAACAATTTCTTTTTTTAGGCCTAACCTCTAGAGATAGATTAATGGAAAAGGGTATAACCCAAGATGTAAATGCTGGGACGTAAATAAATGTGCAAAGCATCTGCTTCATACTACATGTAGATGTATGTGCATATTATCATTATTGGAACTTCTTAATTGCCTAGATCTATCATCATGTCATATATAAGACACCTGAAATATCAGGATTGCTAATTCTGGATATCCAGTTTCAAACTTGTATGCAGCATAAAGGCCATTTCTGATGTCATTTATGCTTGCCTAGAAATACATTTGAAGGAGAAAAGTACAGTGCTCTAATATTGATAAATGGGCTTAGACTGTGGCTATTGTCATGCAAATTACCTGAGGCTAAAGTGTCTATTCAGGTGGTCTAATTACTGAGCCAGAGGAAGTACAGCCAAGTCAGATGACAGGCTGATTGCTGCCTCTAATTAATGGCCTAATTAAGATCAAGGAGTTAGCAGGAACAACTGGTGGAGTTTGATGGTGTAATCATTGGCCTGGATACGTAGGCGCCCACCACTGATTTGTTTAACAGAGATATTTAATCAATTGGGAAACCCTAAAACATCATAGCTTTACAGCATTTCTAAACATAAATTGGTAGAAGAAATGCTGACCAGTAGATGAAATCCTGAAATCTGTCTTTGGGCCAACCCCTGGAAAACTGTCAGGATGTCACAAGAAGACAAGATAAGTTTATCTAATATTTGACTCCTCCAGAATCATAGCTTTTATAAAACATAGTTTATTGGGATTTTCTTGTACATAAACCAAAGTATTGGTCAATCTTTACATGCCAGTCTCACAATCACTTAAAGAAAGAAGGTCCTAAGCCCCAATTGCCCCCAAACAATGAAATATGTAGAGTGAAATTTTCTGACATTCATAGTGATATCATGGTGAGCTGGGTGTCTGGGCATCATTTTGATATCCAAACCCTCCAAAATATCACACCTCAGGACACCCAAAAGTGAGGAGTTTCTCCTTAAAAAATATTTTGATAACTAATTTGTATTCTGAGACAGAATTTGTAGCCAGGACATTTTTTGCTGCTACAGTTGGGTTGACCCATCACTACTTGTTTCTAATAGAAATCACTTTCACTACATATATGTTCATCCTTGCAAGTTCTTGGCGTCAAGATATGTTTGACTCAAAACGATACTTAACTTCAGATATATATCTTTTCAATATAACAAAAGTTCCTAATTTACTTGAGAACATAAGCTACATTTAAAATTACCTACTTCTTTTCAATACAGAGTGGGCCAACTAGGTACTGCACTGTCTGCACATCCTCGTTTCTATCCCACCCACCCCTGCCACAGTCCTGCATAGTTAGGTAACATTGTATCAGGAATGCACACCTGGTGGGCTTCCAGGTGAGATTGTATAGGACACTGCAACTGCACCTGGTCCTCTGTGTTGTTACTGAAATGGCTGTTCAGTAGAACATGATACTACTAGTAGCATGCAATCTGCCTTCACTCATTGATAAAGAGGACACTAGTCAATCAAGCTGATGCCCCTGTTGACTGTACATAATAAATAAGTTATTAGGCCACTCAAACCAAACAACAGTACATAGCATGGTCGTAGCCAGCAGGGCATCTGGGTGTCTTTTTGGACACCCAAACCCTTAAAAAGCACCCCTCAGGACACCCCCCCCCAAAAAAATTGTGAAGAATTTCTTAAAATGTCAATCCCAAGCATATATAATTGAATTTTCTCAACTCCATATACTTCCCATGACATTGTATAAGGTTATTATGCCTTATTTTAATAAATTCACACATGTTAATGGTTGAAATCTGAGTATATTGTGGTAAAATGTGGACGCTCAAAGATTTTACAATGGTCAATTTTGGGCACCCAATTTCTAAATCCTGGCTAAGACCCTGGTACATAGGATGTATGGCAACACGTCCCAGATTTATTATGTATATATATCTATATAGCTGGTGTCTGTACAAAGGTCAAATTACAGCATTCTGGTATAGAGACATTTGTTAAGTAAATGGTTCTCCAATCTGGGGGGTTGAAATAGATGGTTGTGGGTCGAGGAAGATGGTACCTTGACCATACCCAAACGTTAACAGGCCAAGTAGGGCTAAAATCAAAATTTCATTACCCTTGCAGGGCTCGACATTGGTGCTTGCCCCATTGCTCCGGGCAAGTAGAATTTGCAAATTATAGCTTAAGGGCAAGTGAAAACTGTATCTTGCTTGCCCCACTGGGCAAGTACACTGTATATATTGTGTGTTTACTTTTGAGAACATGCGCAGGTTTTGTGTCCTAGAAAATATGCTTTCACATGCCAGCACCAGCACTACTTGGTTTTAAATGAAACATCATAAAACATACAATTTTTCAAGGACAGGTGAAAGTTGGAGTAGGGCAAGTGAAAGTTGAATCTCACTTGCCCTACTGGGCAAGTCGCAGCTAAAGTTAATGTCGTGCCCTGCCTTGTCACTTGGTAACTAGCACTGAAAAAATCATTATACAAACTATGTAGTTCTCCCCAAATCACTAAGTTTACACCTGTAAGCCCAGCATGGCGACAGGACCAACACTTTACTAGCTGTCCATTTTTTGAATGCCCTAATCCTAGCCTAAAGGACCTGAACTAGATTACAAAACCTTCTTTACAACACAATCTTAAGTAGCCCATTAAATGAATGTGCCTGTAGCTAAGTACTACAACCTGCTCCAATGCAACACTGCCAAGACTAATTACCATACAAAGAATGAGGTATATTGTTTTAATACAAAAAAGAATTCTACTGTACAGAGCTTAACAAAAACTACCCGCTTATTTTGGAGATAACTTTCCATGAAACTATTTGAAGGTTATAGCTTCTAATACTGCACGTCTCCCAGGACTGCAAATAGGTGAAATGTTAATACTGTAAGTAATACCAATGGCGGACGGCACTTATCACAGAACCATCTAAATAGACCTGGTTGACCGATTCAAATACGAGCATCTTTAACTGGTTCCATAATTCTTACGAAAATCTCATGATATTTGAGGAGAATTGTAGGTACAGTTCTGACAGACATACCTCCTTCAAATATTTTCCAAAAAATGTAATTTATGCCAAGCTGTTAATCCAGAGTTATCACCAAAATAGCCAGTCTCTTAATAAGCGCCAGCAACAGGCATGCATAGGTTGACTCTTCAAAGATTTTATTATTCCTCTTTTATTATTCCCCATTCCTGAAACTGCCAGTATTAGTATGTATCAGTCTTATCAGGTAGGCCAGGCAACAGATGTGTATAGACCACAGCTGATAGCAGAACAGGTCAAAAAATTCTATTTTATGTGTTTGATTTATGCTTGTCTGTGGATACAGGAGTGGTAGGACAATATTGAATATTTATAGTATGAATTCCTATTGGGGTGAATCAATTGTAAGACAAAGTTTAATTCGCAGCTCACAACCTGAATAAACACATCATGATTTTGCACTCCCAGGTGACTGGCGTTCCTGTGATGCTTATTGTGGTTTCTTTGAGTTCATTATACGGTCGGTGTAGTTGTTTTATTAAGTTGTAAATCTGATGACTCTCTTTTTCATGCAGTTAGAGATGAATAGGGATTAACACCAAAAAGGCCCCTTATTTTTTCATAGACAGTTTCACTTTTATATAACATTTATGATAAGCAGCAACAATCTCATATGTGAGATTACAGTTTTTGTTCACACAAGAGATTTAACTCATTATTTAATAGGATAGTCCTATGAAAATGGTATGAATATGCTAGACATTTTTCAAAATCTAATAAATGCATTATTTAGAAAATATCTAAAGGAGAGATACATTAAACAAAAGAGGAAGTACTTTCTTCAAATAGTTTTCAAATTCTTGCTTTATTCCCAAATCATCTAGAAAAATTGGTCACACTGTCTACTAGTGTCTAGGTTGACATCAAATGTTGAGGGGCAAACATAGGAAAATAAAAGGGTTAGCTTAAAAATGTTGATTTAACTTGAATCTCTTAAGTGCACAGTCAATGTCATTACTCGGTAAATAACAAAAACTAGAAACAATTAGCATCTAATCAAGCTGCAGAAAAAATCTGTGTTTTTCAAATATTTACATTTAAAAGTAGCCCTTCACCAGATGTCAATATTTGTTACTTATAGAAAAAATTGCAATGTTGAGTGAAAATGTTCATATAATTCATGATTTCCATCTATGAGTTCAAAATCATGTCACAACACAATTTGAGAGAACATTGTGTTGTGATTACTGTGACGAAGCGAACAGCTGCAACCATCAAACTGACATGTATTTTCCCGTCAAAAAAATCAATATTCCGCCGTTCCACACTGATGCGAAAATCGTTGCACTGCAGTGTTTTTTCTCCAGACTACAATTGATGGTTCTCTTCGTGTGCGCTGTTGACCCTCCTCCTAATCAGAGGTAATTTCCTCCCAGCGCGGCGGCGGCGGCCGGCGAGTCGTCGCTGCTGTTCACGGGAAGCATAATGTAATCACTGGCCCAGGAGACGCTTCACTCAAAACGCTGCTTTGTCAGCCACACATATTTCCGGAAAGATCAGAGTCATCAACACAAGTTGTGATTTATATGTTAGCACCAGGAAACTGCATGACGGGTCATGAGCCCTGGCAAGCACATCATTAGTTCCCCAAGTCTTGATGAAGAGTTAACAATTATGAAAGTAGTCCCTGAAATCAATACCGCGTTAAGTCATTTTAAATTCAGGTTTGAGTGATGGCAAAAATGTAGTGAAAGTAATATTCAAATCAAAAAAATCTATATGTAAATTGTTAACTAGTGTTAATAGTCATTTACTACTTGAGCTCTTTCAAATTGAAGTTCAGTGTGAATTTACTGCAGGATTCTCCAATTAACATTAAATAGTGGAATAAACAGACACAAGACATTGAATTCCAGAATACATACTGTATAACTGGTAATGTTAACATGTGCTTAATGTTCCCGAATTTACCTAATGGGTTTGAGACGGTAAAATTAAAAACGTTATCTTAAATCATTTGGGTTGGTATGGTGTGGCAGACAATGAATGTGCCAGAGTCTGAACTCAGATACTACTACTAGTTAGTGTGTGAATTCTTTACGTCATGCGTACTAGTTCTTTTTGTTAATGAATTGAAAGTTAAACTGTATGAAATGAATTTACTTTTATATAAATCTGTATGTATGAAAAAGATATAAAACAATAGAAGTATTCTGATCGAGTAGTAAAGCCATATATTTAAAGTACTCGTTTGTCCAGATATATGTTTGTAATACTCAGTCCGTCATGAGCAGTTTATCAACCTGTCCACAGACCGGTCCGCGCATTTATACAGGTGGGTATGTTGAACTAAGTGCCATTAATGTGTAGAAATTTAGAGCCTGCCTTGCCAGCTCAATTGAGCTGGCATATGACAGGCTTTTTTGTTCTGCATATATGAATTCACGACACAAACGGTCGTCTGCATGAACGCTAAATTTAGTATCAGTGCAGCAGTGTGCGGGCCGGGAAAATAAAAAAACTGGAAAAGGTTGAAATCATCATTTTTCGGGAAATAAAAGTCCCGGGAAATATACTCGTTATACAGTATTCATATAACTGGAATTCATATATATACTAAAATCAGTGATTTTGAAGTGATCCCATCTTTCTTTCAGACATTTTTTCAGAGCGAATATCATAAGCTGCCGAGTAAGACATGTATGTGAAAAGAATAATGTACAGTGGTTGATTGTGTAGTGGCAGAGTGCGCAGACACTAGCTGATCTAAATACCCTCTTTTCCCTTTAAACATAATAACTCGTTGTTTACACCCAACTGGCACTGTCATTCTTGCAGCGAGGTATTTCTCTCTTCCCTCCTTCAGCCAGCAGAGCAGCATCCTGCATGTGCTGGAGTATTCAGCTGAGACCCAGATAACAAGTCTACTGTAGCCGCAGTGGCTAAATATTGACATACAATCGCTAGGGAAGCTTGAGTCACACACATCCACCCTTCATTCACATTCCCCGAGTTTCCCTTTCATGCTTCGCTGACCACCTGAGGAAGGTAGACCCCAACGTTGTCACACACTGATCATAGTCATCAATGCTCTGTCTCTAGCAAATGTCACAGTTGCATAAAACATTATATTAGAGGTTAGGAATCCAGCACGGTTTCATTAGAGGCCAAGGTTTCCCTTAATTCAGTCCTTCGTAAGTTACTTTGAGATTACCTTTCAAAAAGGTAGAATTGAGGGAAACCTTTAGGTATCTTATAAATGCAACCTGGCCAATGGGAGCCTACTGCAATAAGTACTGATGAACCACAAAACCTGTCCCCCTAGAGATATGATGGACTGCTAACTATGTGTCCTGTACAAAACCTACATGTCAACGTAAGTGCGTTTTTAGACAGGTGGTTATATCACATGAATAAATATAAACACAATTTTTTTTTAAATCGATGTTTGTGACTATGATGAATTTATGATTTTTTTTTTGGGGGGGGGGGGGGCATTTTAAAGTACCTGTAACAAAGGATAATTTTAAATACCATAAGGCGATGTCTGCCCTCTCCATTGATATCTGCTATTTCCAGGTGATATGTAAATACTGGCCTTGTTTACGCCCGCCCCGTGCCTGCCTTAATTTTTTCAGTCCCATCCTGCTTCTCTGCCTTGTTTTGACATCGCACGGCACCAGAATTTAAATCATAAAGTTCTATGTTTTGCGGCACCCCACACATGTATAGTGCCCTTTAGAAATAAAGTTATTTTCTTATCTTATTAGTATTTTTGGAAAAAATATTAGTTCTTGAAAACAACATTACTGGTGAATAAATAAAGGAAGATAATGGAGTCGAGACATATATATTACTAATGGATAAATACCCTGAATAACTTGAATTACATCAAAAAGATTAAATTCAAATAAATACAGTGGCCCAACTACCTAAAATCTAAACACTGAACACCCGGCCATCTAGTCACTATTCCTGAGAACACACTGCCGAGAAGAATTTTTTGATCTGATAATTAATAGTAATCATTTATCAATAACACATATATATGTCAATTATAAAATTATGTCCCACCCACACTCAAATTTGACTCACTGTCTTACATTGCTCTACCAACTGGATTCTTGGATTTAATGCTTCAGCTAGACAGCTACACTCTGCTTTTGCTTCATCAGCATCTATTGAGAGGATTTTCTCTTCATTTGGACTGATTGACAACAAAGTATGCAATAGGCTAAGCCTGTTTTGGACAAGCATTTTTGAAATCCTGGCTAAGACCCTCATAAACCTTATTTCAAGCTCATCCCAGTCAGAGCCTAGTACTGATCCAACAAATGTTAACCCTTGTCACGCTACGGCCGGAATATTCCGGTCTCAGTCCCCACGGGCCCAGGAACTGAGACCGGAATATTCCGGGCAAATGAACACTCAATTGTACGCCACATTTCATACATCAAGTGTGGCGTACAATCAAGAAGACAGCTAGAAGTTATTCAGCTGTTATGGCGAAATAACTTGAGAATAGGTGAAATAAATATCTCACCTATTCTCACATGTCTTTCCTTGTCAAATTGACAAAGAAAAACATTAGTATTATTCATTTAAGATCGATAGAAATGAAAAAAAAACGATGTTTTGGCTTGTCAAGACCGGCACAGCGCCGGCCGGTCGGCAGATTTACGACCACTTCCGGTTTTTCCAACGATCGCGATTGCTTCATCCCTGACATATTAAATTCAATAAAGTTAATATTTGCATGAAATGGATGTCAGGGAATCAGAATATGATGTTTGTTTTTCGAAATAAATTTGTTTTGTAACTGTATTGATCGTTTTAAAACAAGTGCGAAGCAATTTCCTTCGCACTCGCTTCAGCCGCCATTTTGAAATATCGGTCTATTTTCAGATTTTCGCTGCACTTTACACAATCGTAATAAATACTTTCCATGTTTGTTTCTGAATAAATTTTACATATTCCGAAAGCCAAGAAACATATCTATTTGAATATATAACTTACTGAATTGTTTATTGGGCGGTTGACAAAATAGAGACTTGAATGCAAGTAGGTGCATTGCTTACGGCAAACGGATTTAGAAATCGAATTTGCCGTAAACAAGATTACAAGTCCTGACAACGTGTTAACCACCATGTTTGAAGCCTTCGAAAAAGGCTATAACTGATGGTTCAACACAAAATAAAGACAACATAAGGAGGATAAGAAGGTAGGGAATCGCCATATGTATTTATTTGTATTTCTATTGCAGGTTTTAACTATTATGGGAATTTTATACCAGTGTTGTTGCACCAGAAAGTTAGCGAACTTCAGATCACAAAATGGCGGCCATAAATCAACAATTTCGTTTTGAGTTCAAGTGTTGATTTGGGGTGCAAAACTTGAGAATTTTCAAATAAAAATCACATGAGTCGATTGAGGACGTTTGAATTGTGTTATATATTAATGTTTTACATTTCAGATTTTCTTTTTTCCATTGGTTTATAGCGCTATCGAATTGAGGTAATTGAAATTTTAGAATTCATTTTGATGCGCTCTCAGAATTCGTTCCTGACAAAATTTACTTGCTTTCCATTTACTTAAGGATGGTTCATAACAAAATAAAACATATAAACAAATAATAGTCATCAGCCTATTTATTATTTTTTGACAAGGATTCTGAATATATGGTTTTCATGAGAAGATACTCATGTAAAACTTAAGAAATCTCAGGCTAAAGTGGGGCTAATGAATTATAAATACTTGCTTTTCAGTAATCATTTTTCAAAATCTGCATGCATTCTACTATTCCTTAGTTTTATACTGATCTCTCCTAATATTATCTACTAGTTCTTATAAAAAAAAACATACTATTAAAAAGAACAAGAACAGTAGTTTCAGGTAGAATTTTTTTATTTCAGATTCTTTGAATATTTTGCATTTTATGGCTGTAGAAACTTACACCCCGCCGGCAGTGCAACTGCCCCCACTGACAGCGCAACAGCAATGCAACATAATTTGTTGCAAAAAAACAATACAGTTCTGGGGCCCTAGCCCCCGCCAGACAATGCAGCGTGACAAGGGTTAAAGCCGATAGAAGCAGATTTGGCTTCCATCTAGCAAGGCTGTCCAAGCTATTGTGAAATTTGGTGACAGGAGCTCATAATTTGGCAACCGTAATATTTTCAGTTATTAACTCCTCACTAAGAGTATTAACCCTTGTCATGCTAGACCCCCATATGGGAGAACCTATCCCCTGGGACCAGGGATATTGTGGGTCTATACCCACCAAATCAAAAGGATTTCATAAATTTCTATTACTGTTTCAATAATGTGCTTCATAAACTGAAATAGAAACATAGTAAAAGGTAAAACATTGATATCTAGTATAATTCAATACCCCTTAATCGACCTATGTAGTTTTTATTTTGCTTTAAGTGCAAGGGTACCCAAAGACCGGATATATCCGGTGTTGGTCACACAGGCAAGATATGTAGCACCGGATATATCCGGTGTTAGCAAGAGCAGGGTTAATACTTTTCCTAGCATTCTCAGCTCAGCTTCCTCACATACTCCAGCTCGTACCTGTGCGGCTACGGTTCAAACAGGATGAGGATGTAAAACTAGAATACACATGCTTGAAGCCAGTATATAACATTAGGGACCAGTAGATAATCTACTGGTCCCTGGTGTCACTGTGGTGGGGTATTCAGTATGTCTGGAAGGGGGCAAAGATCCAAGAAAGGAAATGGAAATCTTATTTGTGACTGGATTAGTTTGTAACAAATGGATCCTATGGATGTCATCAGGGACTTACCCAGGCAACCACCAGGCAGGGACTTACCCCTGGAGGCAACCACCAGGGAGTCATTTCGACTCCCAAACACAAGATATTTGGGAAAATGACACCCAGTTGTATTTTGCAAGATTTTCTGTATTTGTTTGAGTCCAAGGAAATATTTCAAAAGTTTCACTCCTAGAAGACAATAGGTACATTAAATGACATAGAGAAGCACAAAAATCCTCAATTTTGACCCCCTGTTTCCAAATCCTGGGTAACACCCTGGATCATCATACATAAATCTCCATCTAGTTTTGTGTTCTTCAACGAACGTTTCCTGAAATGGGTGTAGATGACCTTTTCAGCTAATTCACTTATAAATCATTTTGACTTTTCCTACATTTCACTTTTATATCAAGTAAAAGTCCTTTTTTCCATTAGAACAGAGAGGTGGATCATCTCAGACTAGAATTACCTCCTCATGGCCGTAGTAGGGTGAATCCCCTTCTACTGTCCTAATTGCCTAGATTATCAAGGATCGACTGTGCTTGATATGCACTAGATGGTTAGATAAAGGGTAACCAATTCAAATGGGGATTAATTATTAGACAATTAAGACAAACGATTTATAAATTGGGATAGATAAATTGAAGCTGTTTCATCCCCATGGTATTAATCATGTATTTTCCAAAACTTATTTGGACTTCCCCTTGAAAAAAAGGTTCATCACTTTTTGTTTCTAGATTTTAAGCACACCTTTAACAATATATTCTGGGTCCTTATAGTGCTAGAGATAATTGAGACAATCAGGAAATGGTATTTTTTTGATGCAGTGGTTTTGGAGAAAAATCAACTTTTTCATGTTTTTTTGTGTCGAATAAGGCCTAAAAATAAAAGATGTTCGTTTCCTATTACCCTACCTACCCTAATTTTTTGCCCCTACCCTAATATTTTTATTGCCCAGAATATTGTCTTTAAAAAAAGAACATTTTTTAACTGCTTCATATTCCTTGCACGGCATACAAAGGAAATTGAAAAAAGAAAACATCAAATATCAGCATATAATACTAGTTCAGTGGATTTAAATAGATCTAGATACCCCACTACTCTAGATGCTGCTATTTTGCTTCACATTTACACTTAATGCATCATGGAGGAAAGAAAAAAATATATGATAAAATAAATTCCCTAGTCCCTACCTACCTACCCTATTTTTTTATAGCATGTAATAGGAAATTTATTTAGGCCTAAGACTGCCAACCTTGTGACAAAAGCTAATTTTCACTCAAAATCATTTTTTCTTCAAAATTAATTACCATTTAAATTCAAACTAACTTAATTTTATGTGTCCAACCCCAATTGTAACATTTATAATGTTTTGGAAATGTTTTTATTGAAGATAAACCAATGTTGTATCCAACATCATCCAACACACACTTTCCCATTTTTTTCAATTAAGACATCAATAAAGTTCACTAAACATGCTTTTTTGAAATCCAAATCAAAAACTTCAGAATGCCTAGAGTTTTAGAATACATATATGTATTGCATGTGTGAATTAGAACTGATTTTTTCACATCTATGTTGCAATTAGTGCGGAATGACCCTATAATTAGGGAGATGTTTATCTAGACTAAGTTTGTTATAAAACTATTCAGGAGGCCATTCCCAGAAAAGTGCTCAAAAATGAGTTTCGCTAAACATTTTTAGTGGAAGCAGATATCAGGCCCAGTTATTCAGAGAAGGTATCATTGAAAATTATGTCTGTTGCGAACAATACAAACATGCAAGATCGTATTGTTGGCAATGTACACATTTTACAATGGGACCTAATGAGCAAAATCAACATTTTTGCGGAGTTGAGACAAAAAATATGTTGATACATACACGTAGTAGTGCTCCTAACATGTTTGCCAAGTTTGGATGAAAAACTTGAATGTTTTGTCACAAAAAAGTGGCAAAAGTGATTGCCAAACTCGAGTCAGACAGACTATTAACTATCTTCTAAGATAGATCTGTAGGGTAGTGTAGTTATATTTTATCCAAGATGTTGTCTTTAATAGTCAACCCTTGAGGGTCCTTTACACAATGATAGACGTAAGTTCTCAATAACATCTTGCTTCTTTTCAATATGTTAAAAGTGTATTGTCAAATATGATTTTATTAAAACCATATTTTGTATTAACTTTATGCCACCTCGTCTTAATTCCTGGTAGGAGTCAACTGCATCTATGATCTTTCCATTTATAATATTTTACCTATGAACACTAAGTAGAACACAATCTTGTAAATAAAAAATGTGATAAACTATCAAAATGACCTGGGTATCATTGAGCTTATTGATGCAAAGAGTTTAAGTAAACATCAATAAACAATCTCCTTCCAGCTGATTGTTCCTAGAAATCAGGTCATAAGTGCCAGGCACTTGAAGAATATGAAAATGAACTCACATGCCCAACATTTGAACTCTACAACAAACCTGTTTTCAACATAACAAATACCTAAAAAGACAACAAAAGAAGATTGGTACTTACAGAGAGTGTTCCTGAGTCACTGTCCGTCATTTTGTAGATGGTAAATTCACAACAATCAGTCAAATGTTAAGGAAATAAGTGAGAAACATAAACAACCTTTCCACAAATTGCAACAACCAACTTGTGTACTATGTCATCAATATTTGTGTGAATAGATGACCTTGAACTTCTACGCACTTACCCCGGAAGTAAATAACTTGAAGGTCAGTACGCATGACATTTGTGGTGTCGTTGCCGATCGCCATTTTGAAAGAAAAACAAGGGAGGAGGCATTAAAACTGCCCTGTTCTTCACTCCCAAACAGCAATGGAGCAACTTATACCAGTCTTGAACAAGCTTCAAGATGTTTTCAGCACGGTTGGTTCGGAATCTATCCAACTGCCTCAGATTGTGGTCGTCGGAACGCAGGTAAACCGTCATGTCAATTTTGACATTTCATTCAGTTTCAATGACAAAGTTTGACAAGTTCACAGTTTACTTCCTTGTGTGCCTAGATTTATGGAATTGCAGTCTTTGCAAAATTGCATTCACGAGGACTAAAACAAATCTGTAACATAAATGTTGAGGGCATGTCATTGATTCGCTCTGTGACCACGTAGGTTACAGTGCAGCGATCATCATCATGATGAAACCGGTTGCAAAAGCACTGCACTTGCTAGTACTAGAATTTGCAAGTGTGAAACTGAGATAATGCAATACATCCGTCCTATTTCACAAACGGTTGCTAACAATGAAACTGGGGATCACAGCCTTGCATTGTCATTTGTAAATGCAATTATCACACGCTTACTTGGTACATGTAGTTATTGCATATCTTGTTTAACACATGGTTTGCAAAGGGTACCCACTCACCTTAGTAAGTGTCAGTGATAGATATTGGGAAAGAGTATAGAATACCGGTCCCCAGATTTTCGTCCTATAAGGGGCTACATAGCGCCGCAGGCGCTTCACGCGCCTAAGGCGCGTGAATGCACCGCAGGTGCATTCTCACGCGCCTACGGCGCGTGTACTATTGTTATACATATAAATGACACCAAAGTAAACAGGGTATGTACTGTCATTCTGTGGGGGGAGACCCCCCACACCCCCCCTCTTTTTTTTAATTCATCGAAAATTTCTAATTCATATTATACTGTATATATTTTACTCTCATTGTAATATTACCTTATCTTCTAATCTAAACTGACGCGTCATCAATTGTTGTTGTGTCAGGAGGCCGTGACGTAGCAGTTTCTGGGGACCGGTATTCTATACTCTTCCCTAGATATTGTGGTAGTTTGAGCAACTCTAACGCAAGACAATGTCCTGCGTTTATGATGTCTTGGCCATGTCATCCATTAGGGTAACTGAGTGGTAGCTTTTCCCGCTACTATAATCAGGACTACACGAGAGCATTTGTAGCACATGAGCATTTGTCTGTTTGTTGCCTATGTGCACGTGTTGTCTGATCATCGGCAGTAAAAACGCTATTTCAATACAATTCAAAACATTCCCTATTTATTACGTGATAAGGCAATGTTCCAAACATGAAAAGATATGGCGGCAAAATGTGCTCTTAAAACAAAAGGTGATGCTAATTTCAAGCGAGACAAATGGACAGACAATGGTAAGTCACGTCTGGTCGGTCGTGGGTTGGTCAAAACTTTTCTGACCAGTACATAATCAGATTGGATATATACATTGTATGTACATCGTATGTACATTGTAGTTACACACACCTTACATGAATACTCGCTGCACGAAGTGCAGTGCGCTAGCGTGCTTGCTATTAGGCAGCAGTAAGATGCAGTAGAGGGGCTCTCAGAACAGTATATAATAATCTCTCCTTTTTTCATGTGGCAGTTGCAACACCAGCTAGACAATTCAATATGCCATATCCAGCATTAAGATATTCTTTCATGCCCTATGGCTGCACATGCTAGTGTTCTCGCTTTGCGCTCAGTCCTTAAAGCACCGTTCCTTTATAGCTGATTCAAGCTAACAATGAGCAAAGTGAATGGGTTTGTAAGTTTCAACTGTGTGCCTGTAAGAACTGGTTTGATTTCTATTGATTATCAGGCCAAACCCACCTGTCCACTTATGGAATTCTGGGTCAGTGTGTGGTTAGCAGTCTCTTGAGGTTGGTGAACAGGTCAAAGGGGGAATTAAAGGGGCAATTGGTACATGGGACACTAGTAGTCTAAAATAAGATGTAGAGATTGTGGTACTTGAGATATGATACCCCTGGAGAGCCTCGCTACTCTGTGACCCAGAAAACCTACTTGGCTACTGGCAAAACCCATCAGTATACTTTATAAGTGGACATGTAGAGGTCACACGTCCACCTGTAGGGTCTATCAATCTTTTGTGCAGAGTGAATGGACTATACTCCTGAACTTGTACTATGGCTCATTGTTAGCTTGAATTAGCTGTAAAGCTAACTTAGTACTAATAAGGCTGCCAAGTACAAGGGAGTGCTCTTTAATCCTTAGATCCCTTCAATTTGAATTGTGTAGGGCCTGTTTAAGGGTCACTAACAGCACTCGGCATTCATATTTATAAGTTTGTTTTGTACATATTATTATCAGGGTAATCCACACTCTAATTTGAAATTATCATACATGTATTTTGTTTTCGTTTTTTTTAAAAATTAACTCCATGCTGTTATGAAGAAAGCATTGATCAGTATTGAATTACTAATTCCATTGCTTTCTACATCAAGTGTGGAATAATTATGCGGTAGACTCCAGGACGCATACTGAAATCACACAATCTGCTTTGCCGAACACTTTGCTGAATAACAATGTCATACATGATTTTGTATAGGTCAATCCCTTATATGTAGGGTATGCCAATAGGCCTATAGAAAAGAGGACATGAACCAGATTTATAATAGTTGCTCAAACTCATTCATGATTCATCTGATAGTGTCATTGATACCACCTGTATCGATGAACTGGCAGAAAATCATTGCCAATTATTAGTGGGATGAGTACTCCCATTAATTGCCTAATTTTTCTCGATGTCGATTTTCTCGATTCGATTCTGTCGCGCGAGGTAGTGCTTGGAAAAGTGTGGTGGGGGCCGGACCAGCACCATGTAAAATTCATTGCGTGGCCCTCTCCACACTTTTCCAAGTACTACCGCGCGCGATAGTATCTATCGTAGTGCTGTTTCAATGGCGGCCGGCTATCGCCGGCCTCAGCGCCGCTGTCATTTTAAAGAATAGGATAGGTTCTTTTGTGTTTTGGGGGTAGGGAAAACAATGGAGGTAGGGGGGGCCGTATCGAGTTCGGCAATCGATGTCCTCTCATGGTGAACATCGATTGTACGACTTTGCCGATCCATCGATGCCGCGCTTATCGAGCCCAGCCCTAACTGGGGCCTCTGAGCGCTCGAGTCAAAAAAATTATCGCTCAGAAATTACAAACTGATGACATTTAATAGCAAGTTAGCAACACACGCTTCCGATGCTAGTGTGGCTTGGCTATGTCCAAAACTCCCCAATTTGTACCAGATTTCCTGAAATAAAATGTGTTTTCTTAAGTCTCCATGTCAGATGTGTATTACGCCATATTCTGGTGCACTGAATCTCAATTGTTGCAGTACACCGTATGTGTGCCTTGCATGTGCCGGCGTATACCGAGGCGCAATGTTGTTTTACTTCATTCATCATAAGATCTTGTCAATGGCGTCATATAACTCGATATGGACTCGAGTTTTGGTCGCTAGATTTCTATTCTAGATAAATTAGGTTGGGTAGTGACGCAGCATTGACGCATACTAAGAATAAATACAAAAACACGGTTAGTCACCAGCACAATCAAGATCTTCGAAGACTGCACTTACAGCCACATGTTTAAATGTGATATTTTGATGTCAGTAAGATCAGGAACATTAAAATTAAGACAATTATATTATGCATAGTTTTGCAGGGAGGTGTTTGTCAGGACAACTGATTACAAGGTAGCTGATTGTAAGATTCAGGTTCTTTATATTTCCTGTGGGCACCTAGATTTTTCTTTTCTAGACATCCGAAGGGCACTTAACAGAAAATATTATGGTCAATTCCTGCTTTTGCAAATTATCAATCCATTTATTGGACATTTTAGATCAAAATCCCTATGCTGGTCCTGAGTAGCTAGTCTGGAAGATATCTGAAAAACCGCTCAATGAAATCATCTCAAATTTTCAGCATATACTGTATACAGCTTTAATTTGGAGTGCTACATATTTCGTGTTACATCCCTGCTGGAGGGTAATTGTGTAACTTTAAAAGCACATATAAGCACATTTAAGCACTCAAAATAGATTACTGTATTATAGATAATTTTTAGAAGGATGTTATTTTGGCCCTATCGTCGATAGCGCAATGATAGACAAAATTAAATGCCTGTAAAAAATACCACTTATACATTAGTAAGTATTATCTATGCTTTCTTGGACTCAATATTTCACAACAGATAGCATAAGAAACAGTTCAGGGGTTCATTTACAGAATGGCATTTCTTCAGTTCATACTCTATTCTCCGGCGGAGACATTGATATTTGCGGGCAAATATTGACGTTCTATTTGCGATATGCAATGACAGCATCTAATATCCTGTCCAGTAGATACTGTGAATGAACAATAATTACAGAAACGTGCTTGCACTCATCAATCAATCATGAAGATTTTTTTCAGCTGCATAATAGTAACTATTCTTAGATGAATAAAAGAATGGATATGTAGCGAGAGACCAATTACTATATATGCTATAGTGAAGGCCTGGCTATGCCAGGGGTTTGAATCTGCCTCAGCGTGAAGTCACTAGGAGACAAGGACCATTTAGGGCTCTTGTATCGTTTACATTACAAAGCAACTTGCACGCCAACATGCGCAGAACCCGACTTATGGGCTATTCGCCGCAGCCAACCTGTTTGAAGGTTGACCAGCTGGTTTCATATCCACTAAGACAGTATGTAGAATTGACTTGAGTTTAGTCCATTCTTGTCCGAAGACCTTTTGCAAAATGTCATCAAGTTTCTCTAAAGTAGCCTGGCTTTTCTTGGCTGCTTTAGCCTAGGTAAAGTTTGGAAATGTGCCCTAGGATAAAGGTAGCTCTATGTAAGTCAGCATTGAGCTTTGTGGTCTCAAATCTTGCTAATCTTTGCCATCTTTCCTCAGCTTGGTCGATCCTGCCACAAACGGTATTGACCTGTAGGTCCTCTTATGGCATGGATCAAGGAATGGATTTATGATTTAAACTTTCCCATCTCACAGATGTCCTAGAAAATACTGTCTAGATGTCCTGATATTCATAAGGAAACATAGGAAAGAGATGATTTATTTTAGAAATCTGTAAATAGGAAAGTTCTTCTTTGTATCCTAGCTTTAACACTTCTCCCTCATTGTATCATCTAATGGTGTTTTGTTAGAAACTATAAGGAAAGCACTTGTCCATTTAGGATGCTCTGGTAACTCAAGCTGGTATGCCATGGCAGTTTATTGGGCCTGTTTGCAAAATTCAGCAGCCAAGCTTGGCTAGTCAGTTTGAGCAGTTGGTCCGAGCACTACCAGGTGGTCATGTCAAAAGGAGACTTTGTTTGCCTGGAATGATTTTTACTCTTGTGTGAGTGGGTGCATTTCTGTTAAATACACCGCCATGATACTTGGTTTTCGTGAAAATTCAATGGTTAAGATTTGGACTTATTTGTGTTCTGTCTTGATCATCATTAAAATAGAAATTATTGAGCTGTGTTTAAAATAAATTCCCTGATGACATATCTTCCATTGTGACCATTTAGACCCTTATTAGCTACTTGGCCAATGAACCCAGATTATAATCACATGTGAAGTTTTTGCATGCTTCATTTTTCCAGAGCACTTGGCCTTAAAATAGACAATACAGGTATCTCATTTATTGCCCCTTTTGGAAAGAATTTGTAAATCTAGCATGAATTCAAAATCAGAAAGTTGGTATTGATGGTGCAAAATTATAAAACACCTACCGGTACTCATATGAATACCTTCCATGCTTTGTTGAACTTCTTTGCAACCAGTATAGGCCAGGAGGATAATCTCTTATCAGTCAAGCAATAAAAACATTGAAAGAGTCCTCAAACTAGGAAAAACACACTATTTAATAATTAGGTTATCAATTAGGTTGTTATCTTCCAAAAAGTGGGTGTGAAATTAGGGATAGGTACTGGTACATGATGCGATACAATACAATAAATAAACTGTATGGCATGGTCTTAGCCAGCAGGGCGTCTGGGTGTCTTTTTGGACACCCAAACCCTTAAAAAGCACCCCTCAGGACACCCAAATTTTTTTGTGAGGAATTTCTTAAAATGTCAATCTCAAGCATATAATTGAATTATTTCATTGTCATATAATTCCCATGACCTTGCATAAGGATATCATGCCTTATTTTGATAAATATGTATAAACATGTGTATAGTTGAAATCGAAGTATATTGTGGTCCCCCTTAAAAATTTGGACACCCAAAAATTTTACAATGGCCAATTTTAGACACCCAGTTTCCAATTCCTGGCTAAGACCCTGCTGTATGGAATGGGAAAAATTATTGTATCTAGATAAGCAGTGCTGAATTCAGGGCTCGACGTTAAGGCTAGCCCTGTAGCCCCGGGCTAGTTGTTGAAAGTCAGGGCTAGTAAATTCTACCTGTGAGTAGCCCTGAGGGGCTAGATAGAATAAGAACATCAGCGTTAAAAAAAATTATGAAGCCCACCTTTGGCTCTGCATACCTGGATAATAATTTAACTCAATTTACCACAATACACTGTATTCTTTTCATCTTATCAACAGAGGCTATGATATCAACAGAGGTCACTATTTGAAAAGAGTTGTGATTAATATCAGGGCTAGCAAAAATATTTCAGGGCTAGTAAAAGTTTTGGTATCTAGCCCTGCTGGGCTTATCAAGTTTTTTCTTAATGTTGAGCTGTGGGAGGTAGTGTTGGGACGATCATCGATTATAATCGATAATCAATCGTTTACCTCTCTGATTCTGATTAATCAATTACAAAACTGGCAATCGATAATAATCGAAAAAGGTGACACCTAGTGGCAAAATATAGAACTAAATGACACATGTTGTCGACTTTCTTGCTATGAAACTAAGCTCCAAAAACACTTCAAAACGAAGTTAAGGTAGGTGCTAATAGCAAGTAATTGTCATAGACTATCACTAATTATTAGACTCTAGACCTCTAGTACCCAATTACTGCAAAAGTGCGATGAACTGATTATGATCGATAATCGATTGGTTGGCTGTAACTGATTATCGATCATGAAATTGCAACCGATTCCCAACCCTAGTGGGAGGCAGACAATATTGTTAAAATAGATTTTAAGGTATCAAATCATTATAGAAGTATCTTTATCGTATCTTATTTTATTGTGAAAATTTTAAAGATGCCAATCCCTATGTAAAATATACACCTTGAAATTGAAGGGTCGGCTGCTTTTTACAGACACTTGGTTGGGCTGGTGTGACACATGGCACATACTTTTGCTAGGAACACTCTCATCAGCTATATGTGCAAGCATGCAAAACCAAAGTGCTGGAGAAGACTTGCTATATCCTTCGTTGAGTATGGAATTTAAAGAGATTTATTGCCGTATTAAAAGCACCTCTTTTGAATCTGTCAATCAACATGAGTGAGTGACCTTCATCCCTTTTCAAGGTGCTACATGGGTTTGCCACCCATAACACGACGTTGGGTATTAATTTGAAGCATATGGTATGCACTGACTGTATATTTATTTAGGAAAGGATTTGCATTCACTAATTTGACTACCATTCATTTTCCTCTTGAGGAGTGTCTTGTCTTCTTCAAGTTCCTGTTGTATCATGTCTAAACTTAGCAAAACGGGGTCACAGGTGACAAAAAGTTACATATTGCTCTCACCTTATTAACCCATTCATACATGCAGTGCCCAGAACGCCTTACTACTATCCAGAGCAAATTTTCCTAAATATTTAAAAAAGAAATCTTAATAAATCCACTTAGTCTGGGTATTTTATGTTTGGGGTTTTAAAGCTTCCTTACTATTTAGATATTGCCCTTTTTGTGTTATTAGGAAAGTTTCTAAGATAGAAAGGATTTTTTTTGCAAAAAGGGTAAAATCTAGAAGAAACTTATGCATGTCTTCTTTTATGAAATAAACCATTTATTTCCTAGGAAAGATGACCCTTGTAACAAGTTGCAAACCCTTGTATGAACTTATTTTCAGAAGTATCATTTATCCAGGTGTCAGTTGTCAAGAGAAAATCTAGTACCAAAAGGGTATAAAGCAATATATTGGGTTAAACCGTTTGAAAGTGTGAGTCACAAGTTGTTTGGAAGCTTCAAGTTTGTATGTGTAATATAGTCCCTACAAATTGACACCAAAATTCACTAATTACTCAGTTTCAGTGAAGTGCACCTAACTCCAAACACTTATTTAACACCGTGTTGGTGCTAGGTCTTCTAAAAGTAAGGAATTAGCTTCATTATGAACTTTATGATTGATTTGATTGCATGCCAATTGAGGACTTCCAGGAAAATTTTAATGAGTTTCAAAATGAGCTGTTGTGCTGGTATTTTTTGTTACTTACCTGTCCAGTGTGGTTGGGTAAATATTCTGGACATGTTTATCTAATTCAAAATTTTCCACTTGACATACATTTAGTTAGAATACCTGCCATTCAGCCCAATATAATGATAACAACAATTTTGCAACAAATTATTGCACATTCCATACCTAATACAATATTTTTTGTTAAGGTTTTTGGTCGATAAGAAATTGAGCTACCCAGGGATTGACCTAAGTGGTGTTTTAGAGGCATTTGCCCCTGGAGTATGTTATTTTGTGACCAGGTGTTAAAATTTATGAGGCAAGTTTGCAAATGGACTTACAAGGCAGTTATCAACTGGTGCAGAGTACATATATTTTTAAAAAATTTCTGTGGGTCTCCAGACCCCCTCACCTGGATAGTGAGTCCCTGGCACACTGTTCCAGTGCGCTGCATGCACAGGGATTTACTTAGATTCTAAATCTTAAATCCTGAGAGCCAAATCTGCTCCTGTCTGAAATGTTAAGGTCAATCTCTGCTACCTCCACAAATGGGTTTATTGCCTGTTAAGACCAACAAAGTTCATCTGATGTCATTTTTAACCATAACAACATTCTGGTTTTCAGAGTTCTGGGAAGAGTTCTGTGTTGGAGAGTCTGGTAGGTCGAGACTTTCTGCCTCGAGGTACTGGCATTGTAACGCGACGGCCGCTGGTCCTACAGCTGGTCCATGTAAACGAGGATAATAAGGAAGCCAGACTAGAAGGTAAGTCACAACTCAGACATCACCAGACTATCACCTATCACCTAGATCATCACCACTAGGTGGTGTTCTTGGCTGGCCCCTAAGAATGGATATCAAAACAAAAGATTACACATGAGTAGTGATCACTCGCCAAGAATCTCGACCTAGCAACTTTCTATTGTGGTACAGTCAAGAGAACAAAAGGCGGGGCCCTTTGGGTCTTCTTTGTTAAATTGGTCCCAAACGACATGACTGTCTGCTTTGACCATGCAGATTCCTCCGTGCTAGACCATTTTGACCAAAATTTTCATCTAATTTTTTGGCTGAAAGTGAATAATGATACAGTCTTCGAAGCCAGTATTTTAGAATATGACAGATATGAACCCTCTTTAGGTGCAAGGTCATGTCACAGGTACCTTGAATTCTGACAGGACCTGAAAATCAGCATTTACTATCTAAACCATGTGCTGTTAGTAATTTTGAGGCTCATGGGAACATTCAAAAATGTTTTTAAAATACTCATCGTGCAGATCCTGTGTGGAGGTAGGATCTTGGACCTTACCAAAGACCTTACCAAAGACATGAATGATCATATTGTAGACTCTCATTTTCAAGTAAAGGGTGAGTCTTGAAATTTTGCCAAAAAACGAAACACATCCAGATATGTTCTTTAAGGGTGCCACATTACCTCAAAATAGCCACTTATTATTAAGTTTACTAGGGCTGTCATCGATACCGCCGGTATCGATGGATCGCTAGCGAAGCCCTAGCGATAATCGCATTAATCGGTACTCGAGAAATGCTGGAATTCTGAACGGACTATCTCTGGCGCACTACTGTGTAGGTCAGCGCAATGCATTGTGGGGCCCTGTTGAGACCATGACGGGCGAAGACATAACTGGCGTTAATGGCGAGATCACAAATTGTTGGTACCTGATAGTTATTGTGAGAGGCGGGGAATGAAAATATAATGTGTGAGGCGATTTTAAGTCTGAATCGAAGCGAATTGAATCGAAGTGCCGTATCAGTTAAAAAATCCTTAGTGATGACAGCCCTAAAGTTTACTATTATTCAGCAACTATGAGATGTAACCTTTACACTTGCCTAAGTGCCATTGTCTCCATTAAACTCAGTTTTGAGTTATTCAAGTTTTAGAAATGACCCGTGTATCGAGTAGGGTTCTACCCTAACATTAAGACTGACCATTCCATAAGTGCAACTGAACATAAATTTGGGGCCAGTATAAAAAATTCATATTTACTGATTTACATAAACACAGTCAACTTAACAGTTCTGCTGAACATGCAGTGTTAAATGAAAATAATAAATGAATAAATAGATAAAAGAAATCAAGGTTAGAAGCTTTATATATTAACTTTTTCACTGAACATTTTACAGATGAGAAAAAACTTGTATGGACAACCAAAATTTAGTGGGCACGTGTTTTACATATATGAATCTTAATCAAATGATCGGAATCATCCATTTTTTCAACTAAGTTCATTCAGAATTCAATCAATTACTGTAAATTGTGTCTGTTAAGAAGGAATTAATCTTCCCGAATTTATCTAATGGGTTCAAGATGGTAAAATTATAAAAAGTATCTTTAAGGTGATAGTCTAGTACACCAAGATTATCACCAATAGGTGGTGTCCTTGGCTGGCCCCTAAGGATGGATATCAAAAAAAAAGATTACACATGAGTAGTGGTCACCCGCCACGAATCTCGACCTCGCAACTTTGTATTGTGCTACGACCACGAGCACAAAAGGCGGGTCCCATTGGGCCTTCCATGTTAAATTGGTCCCAAACAACATGGGTGTCTGCTTCGACAATGCAGATTCCTTCGATCATGCAGATTCCTTCGACCATTTTGACCAATATTTTCATCTCATTTTTTGGCCGAAAGTGAATAACGATACGGTCTTCGAAGCCATTGTTTTAGAATATGACAGATATGAATCCCCTCTAGGTGCAAGGTCATGTCGTAAGTACCTCGTAGTATGACAGGACCTGAAAGTCGGCATTAACTACGTAAACCACGTGCTGTTAGTAATCTTGAGGCATATTGGAACATTCAAATATGTTTTTCACATACTTATCGTGCAGATTCCCGGTTTAGGTAGGACCTTGCACCTTACCAAAGACATGAATGATCTTGAGTCTTGACATTTTGCCAAAAAACGAAACACAGCCAGATATGTTGGTAAAGGGTGCCACATCAACTCAAAATAGCAAATTATTGATAAGTTTATTATTAGGCCTAAACAGAAAATATGTTTGTTTCCTATTACATGCTAGAAAAAAATAGGGTAGGTAGGTAGGGAATTAATTTTATTTTATCATATATTTTTTTCTCTTCTCCATGCTGTATTAGATGTAAATGTAAAGCAAAATAGCAACATTTAAAGTAGTGGGGTATCTAGATATATTCAAATCCACTGAACTAGTATTATATGCTGATATTTGATGTTTTCTTCCCAAAAAATAGGGCAGGTAGGGTAATAGGAAACGAACATTTTTTTTCTAGGCCTTATTCTGTAGCTATGAGATGTAAGATATACAATAGCATAAGTGCCGTAGTCTACATTTAACTCAGTTTTCAGATATTCAAGTTTTAAAAATGACCCGGGTATCGGGTAGGGTTAGATACCTTAACCATTTTTGTTGGTATGGTGTGTCCTGATATGAATTCAAATACTACTAGTATGTGTTACGATATGAATTCTTACCTTCTGTATGCTTGTATTTTGTTAATAGATGAATATATAAACTGATTGAAAAGTAATTTATTTATGAATTATTATGAAATTATTATAAAAAAAAGCGAAAAATAAAGAATTTAGATCGGGGAAACTCCAAAATAGTCATTTTTCGGGAAATAAAAGTCCCGGTGTAACAGGAAATTTTCCCCCCTCCTAGATTTCCTAGGAAATTTTCCCCCCACCCTGAAAATTTACCCCCCCGGGGGGTGAATTTTCCTAGGAAAATTCACCCCCGGGGCGGTGAAAACTGTCTTTAGGGTGAAAACTGCGAATCTACCTCCTAACAGAGAGTATTGACATTTTCTTAGAAAAAAAATAATTGGAGGGTACAAATTCCTTGGAAAATTGCCCACAAGGGAATATAAATTCCTAGGAAAATTGCCCCCGGGGGGTACAAATTCCTAGGAAAACCTCCCCCCGGGGGGTACAAATTCCTAGGAAAACTTCCCCCCGGGGGGTGAATTTTCCTAGGAAATTTTCCCCCCGGGGGGTAAATTTTCCTAGGAAAATTCACCCCCCGGGCTGTGAAAACTGTCCTTAGGGTGAAAACTGCAAATCTACCTCCTGACAGAGGGTATTGGCATTTTTTAAGAAAAATAATAATTGGAGGGTACAAATTCCTGGGAAAATTACCCCCTGGGGGGTACAAATTCCTAGGAAAATTGCCCCCCGGGGGGTACAAATTCCTAGGAAAATCCCCCCCCCCGGGGGGACAGATTTGCCTGGTGGGGGGGTATTTTTCCTAGGAAATATTCCCCCCCGGGGGGCAAATTTTCCTAGGAAATATTCCCCCGGGGGGGAGAATTTCCTTGGAAACCTAGGAAATTTTCCCCCCGGGGGGGACATTTTCCAGGGGGGGGGGAAGATTTCGTGGTACACCGGGAAATATGTACCCGTTTTACAGTAATTGAATAAAATCAACTCTTTTATAGTTAGGATGCATTATCTGAAACATACAGTTGAAATGTCAGCAAGCAATCATTTTGAAATAACAACATGAACAAGAGCATGTTTTTGCAGGCTTTCTGTGGCATTTATGGGTCATTCAGGAGTAAAACGTGGAATCCAGTTTTTTATAGCAATAACTATTTTGCAAGTTACAAAACCATTTTTCTATTACCCATTATACTAATGATTGTGGAATAATTAGTGACTAATTGATTATAATCAATTTTATATCGTTAATTGCCACAGCACTCTCTACATCCTCAAACGCCAGGCTCTGCTACTGCATAGTTGCAGTGCAAAGTTTAATGGGTGGGTTGAAAGGAGTTATTATAGGATAACCTCAATTAGCCAGCCTTACAGTAGCTCCCGTAAGAAGCAGATAATCCCTGTCATGAATATTTCACAGTGAATCAGCCCTTACCAGCACTCCCTGGCTTATTGCCACTTGACATTTACAGTTGTTTATAGAAGTCAAAAGCAAACAATGCCTGAAATACACACAGGAAGGAATTTCCCTCTTGAGTAAACACTTCTCTGCAAGGCCCCTGAAAGTTAAAACAGAAATTATGATGATTTACCCAAATACTGCTACATTTTAAAAGTAGTTTGTGTTTGAGTGAGTCACGTAGTCTTAGTTTATGTTTATTGCAATAACCTTTTACTTTCATGCATGATTTTCATGGTAAGCAAGGCCCCTTTTGAATGGAAACTTGGACCTTGTGAGCAAAGAACATTATAATCAAAAAGAAATGTTGTCCAGCAGGGCAAGGTAGACTGAAATCAGGTTGCCCCTATAGCAAATTATGTTGCAAATCAATCGGTGAACAAATGTAGAAAAAAATGTCTACACAGCTTTTTTTGTAATCTGTGGGTTGTAATTTTTACTGCTGAAATGATGCAATTTAAGTACTTTTGTGAAATTTAAAGTTCTGCATATTAGACTGTGCCATGTCAAGCCCTGTAATGTCTCATTTCTGGCAATTTTTATTTGCCTTACATTGATTTTACCAGCTGAGGTAGAGTAGGACATTGTGCCCCGGCTCTGAAATCCTGTTGGCCAAGGTTGGATTTCCTGCTACGTCATACTACACTGATTCACTGCTCACAGATTTCAGAGTTCACTCATCCTGCAATTTTGGAACAGGTCCAAGCACAAGAGTTTAGCATGGAACTCATTTCATCAGTCAACTTGTCAACTTGTCCTGAGAGGTGTTAGAGCCAGGGCTCGACGCTAACAGTGGTCTTATGGCCCCAGGCCAGTTTGAAAATTCCAAACATGGCTTAGGGCCGGTAAAAAAGACCTCAACTGGTCCTACAGGGCCAGTTAACATTTGGGGAAATTCTTGTAAACAAGTTTCCCCTCAAGAATGTGCCCAATGTTTTTGAAATAAATGAAGATGAAATAGATAAAGATGAATGTTGTCTGTGGATTTTATGCAATGTTTTTTTTCCTTTTTATATTAAAGAAAAATTTGTAGGACCAGTAAAAAATTTGCAGGAGCAGCAGATTGTCTGTGTTGCTGGTCCTACCCAACAGTTTGAGTTAGCGTTGAGGCCTGGGAGCAATAGCAGAGTCACACTTGTACTTGTGGCTGCATCCTGCTTAGCTACTGAACACTCCAACAGGTCAAAACTTCATTAGTTTTACCATGATTCTTGCTGGTCACAACAAATGCTGGAGGTTGATAAAGCTACAGGCCTAGGCTATTGCCTCAGTCGGAGTCACTCACAACATTTTTAAAACCATCGTCATCTATGGGAATGGGACTGGGGTTAAATGAAAATGGTCTTGTATTTCACTGTTAAATAGGAGTATAGCAGAGCATTACAAAGTACTACAAGTAATTATATTTTAATCTGATGTTTATAATAGAGTAGAGTGTTTAGTTTTCAAGTAGATTTGAAATTCCCAAACTTCTTGGCAATGATAAGTTGATTTCCAAATTTTATCTCAGCTGTAACAAACATTGGAATTATCTATTGGCAACGCCCCTCCCAGGATTAATAAGTAAATGTTTATGAATATATATCTTGTTGTTTCCAGAAAACATCCAAGTTAGTGAATGGGCCAAATTCCTGCATACAAAAGGGAAGATCTATACTGACTTCACTGACATCCGCAGAGAGATTGATAATGAGACCGAGAGAATGGCTGGAACAACCAAGGTAAGTCTAGTAGCAAGGATCTGAAAAACAACATTGATTTTTCTTCTTGCCAATCACTAGTGGTGCATATCTGGAACACATTTATTCCCAGATGTCCAAAATGATCCATACTATTTGGTTATATCTTTAATACCAGGGTATTTCTTAGAAATTGTTGAAGGGAAACACGTTGATTAGAAACTAACTCTCCCTCAAATGTTTTTATATAAGTGATGCTTTATACCAAAATTATTTTCTTGAGTTTCATAGGTCCAAAGAACACTAGTCCTGTCAATCCATAGCATCCCTGTTTGAGAGGTATTGAAAATTCATAAATGAGGAAAAGCAGCTGGAATAACCTTTGATACTTTAATAAGTATTTTTGTAAATCGTTCATAAAGTCATCTGCTTTATTGTTTTTGCATTGTTATTCAGCTACCTGAATTGTAGTTAGTCTAATCTTAGCCATTCAGAATATAGATTGACCTTGATGCTATAAATAATTAAAACTGTCTATGCTCACCTTATTGTAAAAGCTCTTGCAATTCTTAAAAGAAAGTAGGGAGGTTCAATCCTGACTTCATATCAGCACAACATGATCTGCAGTTGAAAGTGATGAAGATGATAAACAAAAGTGTCCCAAAATAATTGTATATGGTGAAGAAAATCTTAAACAAAATGCTATACAGGGCATGACGTTAACTTTTGCAGCGACTTGCCCCATAGGGCAAGTGAGATTCAATTTTCACTTGCCCCACTCCAACTTTCACTTGCCCTTGAAAAATTGTATATAATAATTTTATAATATTTCATCTAAAACCAAGTTAAACATGGTTCTGGCATGTGAAAGCATATTTTCTAGGAAAAGCTTGGATGGCAGACCACGAAACTTGCACACATTCTCAAAAGTAAACCTGAAATAAACAAAACGTACTTTCCCAGTGGGGCAAGCAAGATGCAGTTTTCACTTGCCCCACAGCTATTATTTACAAATTCTACTTGCCCGGGGCAATGGGGCAAGCACCAATGTCGAGCCCTGCTATATGTGCATGCTGTTTTCTCTCCCTACAGGGTATCTGCTCGGAGGCTATCCACCTGAAGGTCTTCTCTCCGCGCGTACTCAACCTGACCCTGGTGGACTTACCTGGCTTGACGAAGGTACCTGTGGGGGACCAGCCTGAGGACATTGAGGTGCAGATCAAGGACATGTGTCTGCAGTACATCTCCAACCCCAACAGTATCATCCTGGCCGTCACAGCCGCCAACACAGACCTCGCCACCTCCGAGGCACTCAAGTTCGCCAAAGAGGTCGACCCAGATGGTAGCTCTTCATCTTTATTAGTAGATGTTATCATGTTAATGCAAAACAGAAAAAAAGTTTGCTTAAGTTTTAATTTAACAAATAGGCGAAATGTGGTTGGAATTGTTGACTTAAGATGTGTGGGATATGATGGTAGATTATGCCTGTACATCTATTATTCAATCATAAAGCAAAATTATTTTGGCATTTACATCAGATTATCTGAAAAATTGGATTTTCTAACAGGAAAATTTCTTCATTTACAGTAGTGTTTCTCAGTGCAGGAAAAGCTTCTTGTTGATTCTTTCTCCATCAGTTGATACTTTTAGAATAAACCTAACAAAGTTCATTTATTTCACAGTATCTTTGTGATATATTTTGTTTATAGTATCTTTAGTAAACTATGTGAAGAAAAGGTGATGGGCAGGAACTTTCAAAAAACTATCCTTTGACCGCTTTATGCCATGAGTGCTTAGAAAAAGTTATATGGAGCTGTGATACTTTTGAAAGTAATATACATACAAGGTTTGTATTCAGCAAATATTAGAAGGAGGATTTTTGGTTGGGTCCTCATTGATATTGATCATTCCAATTAGACGCTGCAGGATAATTTTGTGGGGAAGACATTAGCTAAATTGTCTTGCTTTTTAAGCCTCAGCAGACATGAATTGGTTGGATATTTGCTTTATTCCTAATCATTTGAAAATAGAATTGTTATAAATTATAGCATATAGGCAGGAGTTTTCTCAGGGAACTTGGAATATGAATGGGTTGATTTATTGAGTTCTATTGTAGGTCGCCGTACCCTGGCTGTGGTGACCAAGCTGGATTTGATGGATGCTGGAACAGATGCCATGGATGTTCTGTGTGGCCGTGTTATTCCAGTCAAGCTTGGCATCATTGGTGTAGTAAACAGAAGTCAGGCAGACATCAAGTCTGAAAAGGTACCAAATTCCAACTATCAGTGTTAAGCCATGAAGAACTTACTCGAAGAAATTCACAAAAGTGTTAACTTTGTAGATTTGTCCTGAAAATAGAGTAACGATGTAATGACAGGTATTGCCCTTACTATTTTCAGGCTCCTATGATTTCAGGCTTAAGGAGCAAATAATCCTTGTGCGTTCAGCGCCTGGTAGGAGTAACAGAGGCACACTGTCCATGTTAGGGGGCACGGGGGCTTGCTCCCCAAGAATATTTTGAGTGATACATGCTAATTTTAGGGCACTATTATGGAAGAATAAGGAGAGATAACAATTTGGTTTGCAAACTTGGCTCCTATGATTTGACATCTGGTCGCAAAAATCACATGCTTCAGGGACAAATGCCCCTATACAAGCATTAAGGCAGAGGTCTAGCTTAAACGTCTGTCCTCGGACATTAACAGGTAATAAAGTGGCAGGACCGATAATTCATTCTTTTCATCTGCCCAAAATGTCTGGTAACTCAAGTGGATGGCCTAGTGTAGCACTTGACTTTATAGCACTTGAGTTTCCAGTGCACTCTTACCAGGGAAAGCAACCCACTGCAGAAGCAACACACGGCATTGCATGCCTGCCACCAGCATTTAATTGACCTTAATTGGGTCTCTCAGTGGGTGCCGTGTTTATGAATAGCTGCTGTAGCTTCAGGAAGTGGTATGGTCCATGTGTTTTCTGCTTGATCACAACACCTGGCTGTGAGGAAATGTCAGCTATTAAGAAGTAATTGTCCTGCAGTAGCAGTGGTACTTGACTGTCAAACTACAGAAAATTGTTTTCCATAGATAAAGCCAAAATGTTTCTTTGAAAATATGAATATCCAAGTTAGCATGTATTTACAAGTATTGAATTAACCTTTAAATGATGTCATAATCATAATTTTATTCATATCTGATAGAAAATTTATGAAAAAACTAAGAGAAAAAGATCATTAAATCAAAAGTGGCTTAAGTATGATGAGGAGGCAGGTTCAATGACAGGACCGGTAAAAAAATTGAAGGACCAGTAATCTACAAATATTACTGGTCCTGATGTCCTGTATTCGAAAAATCAAGTCTAAACCTCTGTTAAGGTCAGTCCCTGAATGTTTATGGAATATGCAATGTTTTATTGAGGCTGATGACCTGTATAGGCGTCCAGGCTAGCAAACCATTCCAGCTGGAAAAGCCAAGGAGATTGCAGGACCTTTGACCCCTTTCAGTCAAGGTCAAACCAAATGTATGAAAGCTAATGAATTTGATAATGTAAGGCATTAAGACATAGTTGAGGAAAAATCCAATTCAAATAGTATTTCTTGGACAGTGCTTTGAGTCATTATGCATTTAGTAGTAACGTATGACATTTATTAAAGGAAATACAAGATGCTATCAAAGATGAGGCAGCCTACCTCCAGAGAAAATATCCAGCCATTGCCAACCGAAATGGAACCATGTACCTTGGCCGCACACTCAATAGAGTAAGTACATTCTATAGCTGAAACAAAGAAAGATTATTCTTCAATCAAATGCAGTAAGTAAACATTTTATTTGTGTAGCACACCCTAAAGGGTGGGTGTGCTTTTGGTGTGCTACACACTTGAATGGTTTAATGCAAAATAGGAGGACAAGTGATAAATCAAATTGACAAGGAAAGTTTTTACTTTAGCTTAGCATTTTTGCATTTTATAAATGCTGTAAATCTAATTATATCAAACTTTTAGGGATAGGTACCGGTTCTCTATATGATACCAAATAGCGAAAAGTATTGTATCAAATTGGTTCAGTACCGTATGGTATCTTCTAAAATTTAAGATATATATCTTTTATGTCTCTGCATGAGGGCATTTTGCTAATTTCTGAAGCTGATAATACTAAATTCAACAAAATTAGGACCCTGGACAGGGGTCCAGTTAGACACTAGCCCGATAGCCCGAGGCTACAGAAAATTGTTTTGGGCTATAAGAATATTTGCCTTTGTAGCCCGGCTGGCTATAAGAAAAGATCGACATTTTTAGGTCATGCTCAGAGGAATAACAATACTATAAGCAGTGTGTGTGTGTATATATATATATATATATATATATATATATATATATATATATATATATATATATATATATATATATATATATATATATATATATATATATATATATTTGTATAAATAAATATATATATATATATATATATATATATATATATATATATATATATATATATATATATATATATATATATATATATATACATATATATATATATATATATATATATATATATATATATATGTATATGTATATATATATATATATATATATATATATATATATATATATACTACTGTAGAACACACATATGACTCGTGTCCCAAATATAGCGAATTGGGGAGTTTTCGCATCATAGCGTATCTTTATTTTAGCGACGGTAGCCGCCGCTGACAGCGCCAGTACAGTAAGAAAAAAGTACAGCGTTTCTATCTATAGCAAAGCGGAACCACACGCTATGTACGCTATATATAAACAGAAGGCTAACATTTGTGTTCTACAGTATATATATATATGTATATATGTGTATATATATATATATATATATATATATATATATATATATATATATATATATATATATATATATATATATATATATATATATATATGTGTGTGTGTGTGTAATTTAGCATAACCGAGGCAGCTCATTTTTGTTTTTGTTTTTTAATGTTTTTTAATGGGAAATTTTCTATCGGGTTATGAAGTTTTGGGAACCTATAGCCCGGCGGTCTTCCTCAGTTTCTTGCCGCAGCCTGACCCCTGCTGGGAGGCCGGCAGTATAGTTAGAAATATTTAAGGTATTGTATCATTAAAGGAATATCAATATTGTATTGTGAAAATCTTAAAGATGCCAATCCCAACAAACTTACTATTGCATTACTAGAATTAAGTTTGCAGAACCATAAAATGCAAATATTCATTTGTAATGCACAAACCATACTTGGTACAATACAAAAGGCCTTGACAAAATAAATAAGAAGTTGGCAATAATTTTTCTAGTCTGTCATATTTTCATAGCTAGGTTGTGTTTGACTAATTGATATGTAAAGCATTTTATTTCAATTGACTGATTTTTTTCAGTTACTCATGCACCACATACGCGATTGTCTTCCGGATCTAAAAACCAGAGTCAACGTGATGGCTGCACAGTTCCAACAGCTTCTTAACTCTTTTGGAGAGGAAATTGAGGATAAGGTAAGATGCTTTTCTGGTCTAACTATTAATGCCAAATGTCCTATTTGTAATTGTCAGCTGGATCTATGATATTTTTTAAAACTATTTTGGAAGGGAAATTTATATAAGGTAAGATGCTTTCCTGGTTAAACCATTAATGCCAAATGTCTTACTTCGTAATTTTTATCTGGATCTATAATGTTTTTTTTAAAACTCTTTTGGAGAGGAAATTGAAGATAAGGTAAAATATTTTACTGGTTAAGCCATCAATGCATTGAGTCCTATTTGGCAAGGTAATAAATTATGCATTTTTAGTGGATTTTTACACAATGACAAGATAATAAGTTAAATATTATAGAACAATTCAAAATACATGCCAAGAATATCTAAGACTAAATATTGTATTTTTTTAAATATTATTATATACAATTAATTGATTGTTACCTTTTTCCTGTAGAGTTATTGATGAAACAACCAAGAACATAGCAATTCTTGTTTGCTAGATTAAATCAAGAACATAGCAATATGTTATCTACAGACAACATAGCAATTCATTGTATGATAGTATACAATTAGTTATTGCATTTTAGGGTAACTTGCCTTACACATCATGACTACATTTGCTTCGGCATACTGTAGCACAATAAAAGGAACTGCTAGGGTCATTTAGACAACCTAGAAATTATTTTGATTTACATATTATGATAAAAAATTTATTCTTTCAGGGTCAGTTGCTACTGCTGATCAAGATTTGCCTTAGCATACTGTAACACAAATAGAAGGAACTTCTGGGACCATAGACAACATTGCAAATGTATTGTTATTTTCATATCATAATAAATAATTACTCCATTTTTTAGGGCCAGTTGCTTCTACAGATCATCACAAGATTTGCCTCAGCGTACTGTAACACAATAGAGGGAACTGCTAGGAATATTGAGACTACTGAGCTCTGTGGAGGAGCCAGGATATGTTATATCTTCCATGAAACCTTTGGCCGTACGTTGTTCTCCGTTGACCCACTAGGTGGCCTCTCCAACATGGATATTCTTACAGCAATTAGGAATGCCACGGTAAGTGACAATATTCAGGTCATCACAAGTGTATATATAATAGGTTTATGAGTTGTATTTCAGATTTTAGAATATTAAAAGCTTGGTTTTCAAACTTTTTCCTGTCTGAAACATTTACAACTTGAAATATTTCTATAATTGAATAAGAAATTGTAATTTTTTCAGAAGGATGAAATAAAATCTGAACTCTGCCAAGGAAAGAGCCAGTAACTTTGGGTTAGGCTGTGGTATTCACCAGGCACTATGGTTTCCTCAACCACTTGCAACTGTCTAGCATGATTTAAGGGGGGGTTCTTTCTTTGCTTGATTGCTCATTTTGATATGTCTTATCTCCATCGCCCAGGGCCCCAGACCAGCGTTATTTGTGCCTGAGGTGTCGTTTGAGCTGCTGGTGAAGCGGCAGATCAGGCGTCTTGAGGAGCCGAGTCAGCGTTGTGTTGAGCTGGTCCACGAGGAAATGCAGAGAATCATTCAGCACTGTGGAACACAGGTACGTGAGGTAACTGCTAGAACCTGAGACAATGATGACAAGGGGGCCAATTAACATACAGTCACAGTAGACACATGCTGGTGTTGCCCAGCGTGAGACAATGATGACAAGGGGGAGATGCAGGCGTGGGCTAATTAACATACAGTCACAGTAGACACATGCTGGTGTTGCCCAGCGTGGGATGATAAACGAGCATGTGAGGTCCTTGAAGTTTTATTGATGTCATTGATTTTATTTACCCATTACATGGACTAGCACATGGCAGTGATGTCATTAAGCCCTACCTCATCATTGACATGATTTAGCCCTAACAAGGACCAACACATGTTATTGACGTCATTTAGCCCCAACAAGGGTTAACACATGTTGTTTACATTATTGATGTCATTCAGCCCAAAACCAGTCACGTTCGTACCATACCTTATTTGTTTGTATAATTCTATCTTTATTTGATAAAAATCCGTTGCCTGGTGCCTGTTAGGCACAATTTTAAAGTTAAGGCGGTCAGCCTTGTGGATTTCACGTAGGCGATGGCCGGCGATAGCTGACGTTTAATATGCACGTATGTGCATCGAGCATTGACCTAGTTTCACCGGTAGCGGTGATTATCACGTTAATTCACGGCTGATGCCGTGAATTAACGTGTTAAGGACAACAGCCTGTCACCAAGGAGTGAGGAAATCATGACGATTAATTAGGGATGGGGACCGTTGAGAATTCTACGGTTCGGTTCGGTTTTCGGTTTTGCTTCTACGGTTCCGTTTTATCACGGTTTCCTAAACGGTTTTTTGGTGTTGTGAACTTTTCAGGGTCCAGCTTGGTTGAAAAGGAAAGAGATACAAATAACAGGACACATTTGCAGCCTTATTTTGGTATCAATTTATTTCAACATAAATGACTGTATAATTATTCAAAGTAGTTTCTTTCACATAGGAAATACTTTTAAAAACAATGAAATAAAGGCACTTGCAGCTTTAGGGTGTAATAAGAACTTAACTCAATTAATTTCAATTTTTTAAGCATAAAATATAGGGCCATAGCAGTCATTTCCTTTCAAGTGGTATAAATACAATTTTATGTTACAATTACTATCCATGATTTAAACTGTGCTTTATCAGCAAAAGATTTCATTAATTTATATCTATTTCGCATTTCTCATATTTTTTTTCATTTTATTAATGACATTCCTTGGATACGAAACTACCCTATGGAATGCGTGGCTGAACTTGCCTGAACTTGTAAGTTCCTATATACTAGTTCCCTGGCCAGTTTCTCTATGCTCAGAAGGCTTCTGAGCATAGTGAAAGTGGCCAGAGAACAGGAAGCGCTATTCATCGTGACTTTGAAATGGCTATTTGATCGGCGCACTTGACAGACATTGTGAGGCCAGCAGGAGGTAGGTGCTGACAGTTTTATTACGCCTCCAGCGTGCATAGAAAACCGAACCGCATGGAGTGAGGTCCGGTTTCAGACTGGTTAACCGCAATGCTCAGGCCGGTATCACATGTGGACCGGTCTCCGGTCCCCATCCCTACGATTAATCCATGGCCCTTGACCAATCAGAATCAAGAATCTTCACGTGAGGTATAATAACACATGTTATTTACATCATTGATTTCATTAAGCCCTAACAAATCGTTGACCTTATTTAGCCCTAAGAAGGACTTACACACATCATTGGTGTCATTTAGCCCTTACAAGGAATAACACATGGGCACTGTAATTAGTTGCTGAGTTTAAAATCAAAAGTTTGAATTTGGTCTGTCGCATGTTGGTGCGACACCGCAACAGTTGGTCACCCAGGCAAAGCCTTTATATCTTTTGGACAAAAGCATCTGTTAGTAAATATTTTTAGAAGATATTGTTAATGCAAATTTGCTGAATTCATCTTAGTTCATTTACCATGATAAATGTTGCCAATGCAGAATTACAGTAAATAGCTGCACTATTTAGCCTTGTTATTAACCTATTCACACTCAAGAGTTCCTCTAGAAATATTGTCTGCTACTTTCATATTTTTGAAAATAATTTGGGAATAAAGCAAAAATTTAACATGATATTTGAAGGAGAGTTGTTGTTTGTCTTCTGATGGACATTTCTCCTTCCAATGATGTTTAAAAAATGCTTTTGGAAGGAAAATATTACCAAAATCGCCAGGCCTCTTTTGGCTGCTCTGAGTGTAAATGGGTTAATGTAACAATTCCATTCATATGCATTCAGAATCACTTGTTTTAGATGAGAGCTACAACGTATCTATTGTAAAGTGATTATTTTCAATCGCTGTGAAACTTAATCAATTTGTGCTTATTTTTTTTCAGCAAGAAATGTTGCGATTTCCAAAGCTCCATGAGAAGATTGTAGATGTTGTAACATTTCTCTTAAGAAAAAGATTACCAGTAACAAATTCAATGGTGAGTCTCAGAGTCTATAAAATATCTTATTGTACTTTGAAGAATGGTGGGGGGGGGGGGGGGGGGGGGGGGGGAGTAAAAAGGATAAAATGTTAATTGATCTAGGGAATGGAAATTTCGACTGAATCTTGATACTCATAATTATAGGATTGATTCCTTAGATCCTACACTTCAGGCAGAGAATTTGTGTTTCTATTTAGCTAGCATATGTCCACTCTAAGAATTCAGCCCTTACAGAAACAAACATGAAACACCATTGCACAACAGGTACATAAGACTCAGAGGCTTAAATGGGTCTTTTCCTCACATAGAGATTCAGCTTATATAAAACTGTAAATCAATGCCAAATAACTGTTACATAAGCCAGTATCATACACGCATTGCAAAGCTAACAAACGATATTAACCTTGAGTACAAAAAACACCCTTAAATTGGCCCGTACATTTGTCATTTCAGGTAGAAAATTTGGTTTGTATCGAACTAGCATATATCAACACCAAACATCCCGACTTTACGGAAGCCAATGTTATCCATAAGATGCTAACAGATAACATGGCCTCCACGCATGTCCAGCGGGAAGCACTAGGAAAGCAAGTTATTCCAGAGGATCCTCCCAAGGTTGGTGTTATTGTCTACTGTTCTTGGATTAGTCTTTCTTTTCGAATAAGATTAGTCATAAATGGCTAAATTCATCCTTATAGCGTCCTGTCTTTAAATCTTGTATCCATTTGTCGGCATTGTTGTCTTTGTGGTGTTTAACCCATTCATGCCTGGAGATTTTCATGACGAGTACCATCCAGACCTATGATACTTTTGAAAATAACTTACAAATTAATCACATATTGGAAAAATATTTAAAGGAAAGTTCTTAACTGGTTTCTGATGAATTTTTCTTCTTCAGCTATTTTCTGAAAATTAATTCTGTTAGAGATATATCCCAAAAGTAGTCAGACGGTTTCGGGCACTACAGGCATGAATGGGTCAAATCAGTTCATAGGGGGGTTAATGTCAGCAACCAAACATTTGTAAGCTCTAGGATTGACTGTCTGTAGGGCATTTTACACTTGGACACCCCTGTTCATATTTGAGGGGTTCTACCGTAGGGCTAGTTGGTAGGCCACATCTTGACCACTGACGTCAGCCACTTATTTGAGTCAAACATTTCAACTCTGGTATTGGATAGTTTGGAATTGGGGTTATTGTCACATTTTCTGCTGTGTAAGGGATATTGAAATAGAACTTGGCGAAACCACTGAATAACACCCAGTCACTGACCAATTTCGCAAATGCCTCAAATTTCCCCTTGTTCTTATGAACAAGTGATGATTTTGCTTGGTCTGCCCTAACCTAGCAAATGGACACACATTTTTGAGCTTTTAATTAATAATATATATGGGGCCCTCCCTTAATTAGTTCTATAATTGCCCTTCAGATGGCCTCTGCTAGCACCATCTTTGTTGGCCTGAGAAACTCAGACGTTGGCATAAAGTGAGCTATGCAGGTGGAGATAGAAAAGGGCAGGAATCAATATCCTCATGTTAATCATCTCACTAAGCGTCAATGACACCTCGACCATAATCAACACACGGTTTTGTCCTTCTTCCAGCTCCTGGTAATCTAGGTCACCTGAGAGACCAGAAGACTTTATGTCTTTATGTCTCTTGTGCTGGTCACCTGATCAACACGCTAGATTTAGCTGCCTGAATACAAAATATTGATTGCTCATAATGATAAAAATAGAGAGACGAGAAAAACAATTACTAGTTCCTATGTTTGTCCACAAGTGGCATGTTGGTGCTAAGGGACCCACCAGCCAGTGGGAAGGGGTTCGGACAGACCCCTCAAGAAGTGCAGACCAGGGACCTGCTTCACGGAGTCGGCCAGCTAAACTTTTAGCTAGCTAAGACTATTCTCTTATCATGTGAACTCAGCTTCACAAAGAAAAAGTTAGCTAGCTAAACTTAGCCAGCAAACAGCCACTTATACACTATTCAGCAATGATAATTTGTGTTTGTTGTAATGTGCACAATCTGTTTCCATTAGAAACCAGTGCTACATCATGAATACATGTGATGCTATCAGTATCAAAGTGCATGCACTCCATTGTTGGGTCTGCTGTTGGAGCAGCAAGTTCTGTAATTACGTAAACTGCACTCTAGAAGGTCCCATTTCAATGCCTTCAAAAGTACTTTTCAAAACAGGTGTTTGGTGTAAACATTCAGGAAAATGCCCAAATTTTATAGCACATACAGTGGCATTCTGTTTCATGGATGGTTATAAATAACTTTGAAGGTTTTTAGTGTGGCCTACACATTATCCTGAACAATAAGCCAGGTGTAAAAAGATTAAAGTTCTTTCACACAGGTGTTCTATGTAACTACATAGTACAGGCCTCTGAGTGGGATAATCAATTATTCTCTAGACTAGGAACTTTTCTCAGTCGTCTTATGCTCATAATAGAAGAAAAGACTTCCATTATGGTATATTTGTTTCATAAAGTAGCAATTGAAAATAAAACCAGGTCCTTTTGCAGAAGCGGTGCTGTCTTCCTCCTTCAGAACCACCCGCTGGTTACGTTACGTCCTTAGGACCAGATGGTAGCATGAGCTGCCAACCGTTTTATAGAGAAGTTAGATGTAGTTCCTCTTGAAAGGGTTTGGTGCTTGTAAAAACTAACCCCTCTTCGCAGCTTTAACACATTCGTGCCTGTACTGCCCCAAAACACCATCACTACTGAGGTAATATTTTTCTGGTCAAAGAATTTTCAATCGATATTGGGTGGAGAAATGTTCATAAGAATCCATCCAACAACTCTCCTTCAAATATTGGGTGTATTTTTAGTTCCATGTTTTTCTACCTAATGGCCTCTGGTGGCGCCATCTATTTTGGCATGAGAAACTGACCTGGGCATTAAGTGAAAAATGCAGGTGGGAATAGAAAAAGGCAGGAATCAATTCTCCTCCAGGCTAGGGACTAGTCTATTTCTACTCTTATTTCCATAATGGTAGAAAGGAGAAAAGACTTCCATTATGTACAGCATTTTATTTAGCCTTCTCCAATGGGTAATAAGCAGGTATTTGCCGGCCTTGACAGGGGTTGGGGTGCTGCTGAGACGGACTAACCCTCGGTTGGGCTGTAGCGCAATAATGCCTGTGATGCCCAACATGCTGACTATTGACGAGATGTTTTTCTGGGCAAAGAATTTTGTTTGTGAACATCTAGTAGAGAAATGTTTATGAAAACACAGCCAACACAACTCCTTTAACTCTTAGTTAGTAACATGAATGCCCACTGGATGGCCTCTGACACTACCATAGAAACTACCTCCCGGGCATAAAGTTTAGGATATCGATTAATGGAAGAAAGGCGGGATTAGATTATTCTCTAGACTAGTAGCTAGTTTAGGCCGTCCCATGCCCTCTCTTGTAATGGTAACACGCTCACTTCAAAAAGCTGTCCATTGTTGGTAAAAGCAGGTGCTCTTGCAGGGCCGGTGGTCTCCTCAGGTTAATAAGCAGCCCACTTGGTACACCTACACGGACGACGAGCTCACACAGCAGGTGCCAACAGAGGTAAGAGGTGGAGCCGCCTAGAAGCAGTTGATGCTTGGACAAACTAACCTTTTCTCAGTTTGGCTTTCACTCAGTATTGCCTTGAGTTCCTCTAACCAGCCTCCTTTACACAAACTTGATTGCAATTTGGGGGTTTGGTATTGAGTTTTGTGATTAGTTGTATTGCCCTTTATTAATATTGCATCTACTCTGCCTGCTGATCAAAGTCAAGGAGGGAGACGGGTTCAATTATCTCTAAAATTAGCAATACCCTTATACATTTCCCAAGAAGGGCTGTTTGTTAATCTGTGACTGTATAATGCCAGGCACAATACTGAGCTCATGAGTACTACCGGTAAGGCAATCCTATGATGTGGTTGACAGGAATATATTCACCTGCCCTTCAATAGGAAGTTGAGTAATGTAAATGGCCCATTATGACTGATAGGATAGCATTTAAACTTGCCTCTAGAGGGTAGATTTGGCCCTAGATCCCGCAATAGATTCTATTTAAGTTTAAATCGTTTAGAATGTATTGAAATGTTGAAGCTTCATAAGAAATGAGCAAGAAAATAAAATTCTCAAAATGAACCTTTTCCAATTAAATTGTACTTTTGAAGTTTCGGAATATCTCAAATGTGGTATTTGGCCTCCTCTTAATTCACAAAAGAGGTTGTTTTTTTGTTACATTCTCAAAGTGTAGATGATGGTGATGAACTGTTGAGATATGTGTTGTATTTGCCCAGAGCAGGTGTAGCGTAGTGTGTGTACCAGTAGGAACAGATGAGGATGCAGTGATTCTTCTCTCCCCGGCATGCTCCCAGCACTGGATCTTCACTTCATTTTACTGCTTGCAATATTGTACAGGGTAATTTTGCCATCAGAAAAAAAATCTTAAATTTTATTATTTTATTCATTGACTGAATTGTAATGCAGAGAATTACAATGAACATCATTTAAAACACCAGTTTGATAGTTTCAATTCATGAATGGAACTTCTTCCCTAAATTTTGACATCCTTGATCCAGCTCACAGTTAAAGGCATACTAGAACCAGTTAAATAGAATGGGCAAAATTACCCAATGTACGTTATGATACATTTTGTGTTTGTAGTGACAATATTGTTAGGCCATGCAGCCAACACAACTTCATTCATTACATGATTTCTGTGTTGGTATTTTTGCTGCAGACTTTTGACCATTGATGCTCAGACTTCTGATATGTGCTACAACACAATCACAACATCCACGTTTTAAGATAAATGTATGACAGATTTATTTACTGGAACAGGAAGCACCATCACATTTAAATATTGATATAACAGAATTAGGTCATTTGCACATAACACAGGCTTGACTAATTGGTTAGAAAGTATCTTTTAGGTAATATAAGTGGAGAATTGTTAATCAGAGGCCAACCAACTTCTCTTCTAGAAAGATCTTTGAATTCATTTTTAGTTGTAAGTTCTCATAAGTATCATAGATCCATTTACATGTAGCACATTTTAGAGATCTCGGCATGAATGGCCTGAAGTTACCATGATCAGGATGAGCTGCTCTTCCTGTCAAAAGAAGTAAAAATCAGAAAAAGGACATTTGGAATATTTTCTGAAACTCCTCTATTATAAGGGTCTTAGGTGTACATTTTTCAGCTTTTTAAGAACATTTCCCATCATTTTTTAATTGAAGTCCATCATGACTAATCTCGGAGCTACGCTTGAGCAGGTTTGCATTTGTTGTGAAAAGATGATGTCTTTTCCTCTTTTTCATGTTGCACTGTTTGCATTTTGTTTTTATTTGAAACTGTGTAAAAGGGGTTAACAGAAATGCATTTTCTCCTTCCATTAGGTTTTTTCAACAGCATGTGAACAGAAGTTGTCATATTATCTTGGAAGCCAGTGTATACCGTAAATTCTCGCAAATCTCGGACACTTTTTATTAATTACGATTTTCGATGGCTGATGGTGGCCGAAATTTACTGAAAATAGCGATCAAATGTCAGACACTGTGGCCGAGATTCGTCGATATTATCAATTGAAACGAAACCTACATGTACATTTGTAGATGGAACTCAATGTTAGAGCGCTATAAACAAATGAAAATAAAAAATATCAAAAGTAAAACATTGATATCTAATATAATTTCAACCTCCTCAATCGATACATGTAATTTTTATTTAGAAACGATCACGTTTTGCACCGCAAATCAACGATTGAACACAAAAAGCAAGTGTGGCTGCCATTTTGTCACTTCCAAGTTCGCCAACAACACAGAGATAAAATTCCCAGAGCATTAAAAGTCTACAATAAAAAGATAAATAAAAACATATATCGATTGCCTACCTTGTTATCCTCCTTATGGTCTCTTTATTTTGTGGTGTACCATCAGTTATAGCCTTTTTCGAAGGCTTCAAACATGATGGTCAACAACGTTGCCAGGCACTGTTTACGGCGAATTCGATGCCACAATCTATTAGCCGTAGACATTGGACCTGTTTACTATCAAGTCTCTCCTATAAACCGCACAATGAATAATTTCTAAATAGATATAATATAATATATCTCTTTCCTGGCTTCAAGAAAATAAAAGAATTATAAAAATCTATCAACTAAAAGTATTTCTTTTTATTGTGTAAAATGCGGCGAGGAGACCGCAAAAAATGCCAAAATGCCGATTTTTCAAAATGGCGGCTTGAAAAAAGTGCGAAGAAATTTGCTTCGCACTTGTTTTAAGATGATCATTTCTCATATAAAATTAATTCATTTTGGAAAATAAAGTAGATATTTCTATTCCCTGACATCCATTTGATGTAAATATCAACTTTATTGACTTTAGGATGTCAGGGATAAAGGAATATAGAACGTAAATAAAACCAGAAGTGCTCAATTAAGTAGCTGCGAGCCGGTGTCAACAGCTCAAAAGTTCGTTTTTCTACAGATCACTTCCTCTTTAATGAATAATATTAATGTTTTTCTTTGTAAATCTGACAAAGAAAGACATGTGAGAATAGGTGAGATATCTATTTCACCTATTCTCAAGTTATTTCGCCAAACATGTTGGATAACTTCTTGATTAATAGAAGTTACCCAACATGGCGGCGACCTTCGATCGCCAGCCATGCAGACCGGGCAGGGCCAGTGAGGAGCAAAGGTAAGTGGCTCTTTAATACTGGGCGTTGCCAGTGACGAAATTTACTTGGTGGCCGACTTTCGGTGAAATGTGTCCTTGGATGAATCGGGGGTGGTCGAAATTCCCCAGTAATTATTTTGTAGATGAATTATAGTGGCCGAGTTTCCTAGGGCGGCCGAGATTTCCGAGAATTTACGGTAGTACAGACATTTAATTCCTGCACCCGTCGACTGGACGTCTGCCAGTGCCTGGTTGTTCAAACAACCATGGATAACATCAGAAAACAAAATAAGTCAAGCGCATCAATGATACACATAGCTTTGACTAAAGGCTATGTTCTGTTGTGAGATCATCCATGCATTCATGTCCAGGAAACTGGGTGGCAATCGGAATTGTGGTCGTGTCGATGCCCAGGCATTTGGTGCAGGAATTAAATGTCAGCACTATACCAATAGCAGATAGGCTGTTGAAATGCATTCATCTTGCAGTGGCTTATTGTTACAGTCAAAAAGACTATAATTTGATAAGGTATGATTCTCAGCATGAACTTTAATGGCATACTTGCATTTCTGTCTGACTCCCTTTACACTTCATTTAATTGCAACATTGGTGCATTTACAGCAGAATAATGTTAAGTAATATAAAGACATATATATGTATGATTTATCTTGAGGTCTCAAACCATCAAAAAGAGGAGCGTTGTGGATACCATGCTTTTCATGTGCATGTACAATGGCAACTTCTGTAAAGCATTTTGGGAGAAGAGCTATATCTAAAAGGGACAACCCCCACCCACATAAACTGCATAGCATCCTAGTATGCATATTCTCAGCAGTCCGGATACACCAATGATAACAAACTTTAAATAGGGGTGGGGGTAAACTTTGAATGGTTGGATGAAAAAATCCATTCTGCTGTACTAAACTGTTAATTTCCTTAACCCAGACATGCATGAAGTTCTCTTGAAAATGTCATCTGAATCAATGATTTCTTTTGTAAATGATTTTTGAATGAACTATATATTGACAAACTCTTTTCATTTCAATGTAGTCAGGTCTTTTTGACATGCTACAGATATGTCTGGGTTAATCTCGACAAATCCCTTTCACTGAAAACAAGACATCCTATATTTGTATCCTTTATCCTAACTATTTTTATGATCCTATTTCACCTTTTAAAAGTTCCCCTCAGTCAATTGGTTATTTTTTCCCAAATATTTCAGAAAATGTTGGCATACACTTAAATGTATTAGCTAAGGGGAACATGCAGAATGTTATAGGAGACCAATCAATAGAGTGTATTTTAGGAAGTAGCACCTGATAAAAAAAATCTGCTAGTTGGGAATGTGCTTTTTTGTTGTCTTACTATGTCGGTGTGGATGGTTAAGGGATATTCAGTCTGCTGAATGCCTTTGTTCTGAATATTGTCAAGTTTGCTGAGCATAATTCAACCAATTAATGCCCATACCAGCCAAATAAGGTCAAACTATTTTGATGATGTCTCTCTTACATAATCTTCTTTCTCAAAATATTTGAACGAGAAGTTTTAAATAGAAAACAGCATACAACTCCCTTTGAAATTTTTTGGGACATCTTGCGTAATTCATAAGTTATTTTCTTTAGAATCACCGTTCCAGGTGACAAATGTTAGAAGTATTGCAAGCATGAATAGATGAACTTAAGCCCATGGATGTGTGTAATTCATTTTGGAAATTATAGCCTGGAGTCATGATTCATTCATTTAGGTTTAAGTGTTCACTCAGAAATTATTTCAAGGATAATCTTATGACACACTTTGATGAATATTTCTTGTTCCTATACTTTCTGAAAGAAGCTTTTGTAAGAGAGCTAGCAGCTAAGTAGTGCTGTAGAGGCCTGTATGGGTTTAGAGCTCTTGGTAAAAGTTGTTCTTCCACCTGGGCTCTCCGTTGTGCATGCTGGTTGTATTGATAATCAGTGCTAAGCTTGATGCTATCCAAGGTTTAGTACAAGGGTTCATGACTTCCTTTGGACATGCTTTAAATTCAAGTTGCACACACATGTTTTACTTAAAACTATTATATATTTCCCTTCTTTTGCTTTAGATGTGTTTCTTGAGCAGCATTATGCGTATCTTTAAATGTTTTTTTTTGCGACCATATTTCGTCCTGAATGCACTTTTTAGTATCATTTTTGTGAGTGCACACAACCTGGCCCTTTTTGATTACTCTGCAAAGAGAAAATGTATAATGACTCCACTTTGATAGTCACAGATTTAAGTAGATTAAGTTAGTTTTCAATTAGATACAAACTAATGAACAAAACGAAAAATCACGCCTAGGTTTGCAGTAAGGATGGAAAGGATGATATTGAGGTTATAAAAATGGCGTTGATAGTTATGGAATAATGGTTCACCCCTGCGTAAAGATATATACACCCACCTTGAGTTATCCGTATCCCACTAGGTGGAGCCACGGTTTATCACAGTTACGTCATGTTACTCTTCTGATAAAGACTAAACAAAAATAATTATGATAAATGTGTTATTGTGTACTCTGCAATTGTCCAAAGTTTTTGCCATGGATTAGATGAAGGGTCTGTTTTAGAGAGTGTCAGACAGGTGTACAAGGTAAGAGGGGGAGGGTATTGAAGATTTGATGTATTATAATTGCTGGTTTGTAATGTTGCTTGATGCATTGTTGTTGCTCTTTGCTCTGCTCACAGCTTGCCCCAGGTGGCGGGGGTCAGGGGGACTCGACAGTGAACGGTGGCAAGCCGTGGAACCTCTCCAACTGGGTGCGCAACAAGGCAGAGGGCGTCGTCGACCCCTCCGACAAGAGGTACATTGAGAACTCCATCAGCATGTCGGCACCCAACAGTGCGCCGGCCAGCGCCCAGCACTCCCCCGCCCGCACCATGGCAGCAGGCGGCAAGGGCGTCAACCTGCTACCAGAGGTGGTGAGTGTCTCCTCGTCAGCGGAGTAGGGGGCGAGGTTTAGTTTTTTAGTCTTGTACATGGATAGCATGGATAGTAGTCTGTTGGTGTATGGATTAATTATTGAAACCTGACAAGCATTGTCTGGAGCTAGTATACTTTTTGGAAATAAATCTGAAATTAAGGATAGATTTACAATATAACTAAAAAGAAAACAGTCAATATCTCTCACATGAATATTTTCTAATAACACTATGGTGAAAAAGATATTGCCAAAATAGTCATGACATCTCCAGGCATGAATGGGCTTATATATATATATATATATATATATATATATATATATATATATATATATATATATATATATATATATATATATATATATATATATATATATATATATATATATATATATATATATATATATATATATATATATATATATACAGTGTATATAATATATATGATATATATATATATATATATATATATATATATATATATATATGCATACATACATGCATATGACAAGTCAATGGGAACCTATATTAGTTATATCTTTCCCTACCAGATGGCAATACCTGATGGTGTCATATTTTTATATACAAGATATCCAGCCTTTGTTTCATTAGATCACTTTTGACTTGTTTTTTTGGGCGCACCCTGTACATTTGCTGAAATTCATGAGTTAGTATGGCAAAATTGTCACTTCTTTACCCCCTTTATTTTGTAGTCAGATTTTCGTTTCATAAACACCATTTTGATACCTTGTTTTCTTTTCCATAAAATATTCTTTTATTCATTAAAGATGATCATCTATTCAGTATGAATGCAGTTAGTTTGAACATTCATTTATGAACAGAGTTCTTAGTAAAATGTTTCCTCCTCATGCCAAGAAGTTTTTGAATTGACTTCAGAATGAAATAATAAGTTCAAATAATATTTTAAAGCCCTGGGAGTTGTCTTTTGGGTTCTGCTAAACATTTTTATTTCAATTCAGGCCACTTTTAGACACTGCAGGCTAGAATAGATAAGTAAAAAGTTAAATTCCCCTTGATAAACATTACTAATCTAGGCCATTGTAAAGGCATATTTTTGGAAAGTATAGGTTTGGCATGTTATTTTATTTCTTTTTATATCCTGTTCAGACTCAAATTACATTTAATGATTGACTTAGATGTGGATATCCTGAAAATCGTAATTAACATTTGAACTGAAAGGAAAATTGTCTTCTTATCAACACTTTTTTCAAGTTTTTATTGTAAATTTGCCCTAAAGTTCAAGGTATACCTGAAATGTCAAACCACCCAAATGGTCCAAACATAAATGGTTTAGAATATGTATATTGTGCATATACCTAATGTTAAATACATTGATCGTCCTTGTTTATCACATATCCAATAACTTCAAACTTATTTCCTTGTTTGCATATATTATGGCTGTGACTGATTCTAGTAAAACAGCTAGTCAGACTGTCCAAATCAGTTTTTAAGCTGACACTTGAGGTTGGGTGCAAGTGCTGTAGTCCACAAAGTTTTTAAAAAAGGAGAGTTCAGCAGAATGAATGAAACCAAATTTGTTTCTCTTTCCCTTAATATTAGCATCATGCGCTTCCCCGAGGCTTGTAATCCATTAGTTTCTCCAGTTGTCAATTTCCCTGGTTGTCAACTGGGCCGTTATCTCCCACAGGTGAGCGTTAACGGGCAGCCCCCCGAGAAAGAGTTTCTCTTCCGCTGGGACATGGTACTTGTTTTCTTTATTCCTGGATTGAGTTGCGGCAGGCTTGGCTGGTAACCACTGCTTCCAGCAAGACCTGCATTACTTCTTTTCACCACCATTTACTAATAACTTGTGAGCAACGCGAAGTTCAGTGTTAGGTAGTCGTTTGACAAACATGTCTCTATGTTTATAATCCAGCTGAAATCTACAGTTACAAGCATGTCAGAGGTTGTGCCCAATGCTGGTAGTAGTGGTCATCTTATGACTCTTATGGTGCCCAGGTCAAATTTAGGTCTTTTACATGGTCATGATGATATGAGAACTTTAAACCACTGGTGTTCATACTGTTGCCACTATAGGCAAATGCTAATGGGTGATTTTAAGGGATGTATGAATGAAAGTTGTATTGATAATTTTACATTGTTTCCCTCACAATTCTTTACTGGATGGTCACAATTTAGCTGTTTATCACTGAAAAATTAACCAAAAATGATATGATGTCTCCTTTAAGAGAGGTCTTTAAAATGTCTCCTTTGTTTGTCTGTTAGATATTCACCAAGTAGTCAGACTGTATGATTAACTTTCATATTTATTCATTTAATAATTGTTAATCTAATCAGCAATGGTGCGAAGTCTTATGCAAACTAGTTTCCTTCCCAGGTTAGCTTTTACTTACCTCTTCACAACTTCACAACTCCATCATGTTGGGTCCCCATCCTCATGGAACTCCTCACTAAAATGATACCTACTCAACAAGTGTGTTATGCTTTACCTAGACCTATTCTCCTCTTAATTGTTTCATCCCCATATTTGGAAATATAATGATTGTATTGTACCATCTTTTCACTGATGAATAACACCATGCATGAACACATTTAATTCAGTTAGCAAACTGTAGCAAATCTGAGTCCACATATTTCTCCATGGATGTTCTTAGTCTATCTTACACAAAATCAAAGAATTCATATTCCCACTTAGAACTTTCACTCATCAACCCTTAGCAGTGTAAAGAATGTATGACTATTTTGGCGATATATTTTTCTGCCACAAGCATATTTTGGGAATATTTCAAGGAGAAATATTAATAAGAACCCAACAAACATCTCTCCTTCAAATATCTTTAGTATTTTTGCTTGATCACCAAGCTACTTTCATATTTATGAAAACACCTGTATGGCACACAATGGGACCCTGAGCAGAGGCAGGTGAATAGAAATTCTCTGCATTTCACCATTTCCTCTTATTTATATGGTTTTGAAATATTCCCTTTTCGCCTTTTTTCATCTTTACCTACTTATTATGTTCATCTATTTTTGGCATGAATGCAAAGGTTTCTAAAATTTTGACTTCTTCCATAAGACACATTTTTTTTACTCAAAAGATTTTTGAAATTTTGTTCATATTTTTATGATCTTTCAAAATACACTTCTGTCCAGTAGTGATCACCAAGGGTCACCAAAGGTTCGCATGGGTCCACTGAGGTCTGTGAGCATGAAGGGGTTTATCAGTAACAATTCTTTGGGTCAACATTTCTTTGAAAATTTTCAAAAAGTTGCAATGCTAGAAATACAAAACCAAAAGAGTCTGAGCCTTATGGCACACTAGAGGCATGACTGAGTTATATGTGTGTGGAGTGGTTATGCCATAACAGCACTCTGGGCCGTGATTGATATAACCTGTTCTACATGTGCCAGGTGTGGAAGAACAGTGTAGTTCTTTTATTAGCCCTGTTTCATCTGGAGTGAACAAAAGGTCTGACAACTTTGAACATAATTTATCATTTTGGGGAATGTTTGAAAAAGATTTGAAGAGGGAACAACATCTTCCTGTCAAATATATTTAACACATTATTGCTTTGTTATCAAGATTTCTCTGCATGAGTCATACTGCGTCTGTGCTTCAGGGTGGAATGGGTTAGATATTTGTCTGGCCATCAGGGGCAGGAAGTAAAAACAAGTATTTACTTGTCTTACTGACAAATATTTTATTGAGCATCAGGGCCCACAACACCATCAAGTTAATACACACTTTTCTTTTGGATAAGTAACAAACTGGATGGGATAACCAAGTCAAAGTGCTAGCCAGTCACGATTAGTTCCATGAATTGCTTTAGTCTAAGTTCTATATGCTGAACTATCATAGTAAATGTCTAATCAAAGAGGGTCTGAATAGAATTGGTTCTTATTAACCAACACAAGCATAGTGAGAGATAATGACGAAAGCAATGAACAAAAATGGATGCTCATTCTATATATTTTGAATGTTTTTATAACTTCACCTTACTTTCTTTTTAAAACGTAAGCTTTCTACGAGGGAACAGCGAGACTGTGAAGTTATAGGTGAGTGACAATAGCCAAATAAATTCATTCTTTTGTCGTACAATCCATTATATGATTCTGGCCCTAAAGAAAATATGCCATAATATCAAAACTATAAAACTGTGACAATTTCATTTTTCCTTTGTATGGATGGGATGAATCATGAAGAGAGGATATCAGGAAGATGGGGTTAGTTGGTGTTATTTCTGGGTACTCCAGTTTTCTCCACCATTTACTGCTACCTGATGATGATATAGCTTTGAAATGGCAGAAAGAGTGAGTAACTGATATAAAGTTCAAACCAAGAAAATCAGCTTGTTATACTCTGTCTGTTTTCCACATGGTTTATCTCATCCGATCTACCATTGGTCATATTGCATCATCAGCTTTATGGTGTCTATCATTTGTTTCATCAACAGAGAGACTTATCCGCTCCTACTTCCTAATAGTCCGAAAAAATATCCAAGACAGCGTTCCGAAAGCGATCATGCACTTCCTAGTCAACCATGTAAAGGATAACCTGCAGAGTGAGCTGGTGTCGCAGCTGTACAAGAAGCCCATGATAGACACCCTGCTGGAGGAGTCGGAGCACATCACCGCGCGCAGGAGAGAGGCGCAGGAGATGCTCAAGGTAATGGCGGTAATGTCTCTAGGGAAATCGTCCCTTGAAATTTCATAGGGAAATCTTCCTTGGAAATTGCTAAGTAAATGTCCACCCTGCGACCCCACCACAAATAACTTTATTGTTGCCAAGTTGTGGACACCCGGATTCACAATCTTGGCCATGGCCCTTCTTGCTGAGAGTACAAATTTAACAAATACACGTTTTTAGTAGTCCAAAAATTTTGTAAAATTATTCTTAATTGTGAAGTTATCATCAAAATTATCAATGATCCAGATGACAAATTCAAGAGTAACTCTCAAGCATTTATGGGTTAATTGACCTTACGTTAGTTCTGACCTTGAAATGTTGACACGAGGCCCTGATACTTATGCTATTCTTTCTTTCCCTTTGCAGGCATTACAGAAGGCTAGCCACATTATAGGTGAGATCCGAGAGACACACCTATGGTGATGAAGAGGGAACAGAGTAGAACTTAGAAACTCCTTGTACAGAAGAACTAGTCTCACCTAGAGCATCACCCTCCTCCTCCTCCACGGCAGGCAAGAGACCCCCCACAGTCATACCCTCAGATCCTTCAGCATCACAGATGTGACATCTGCTGACAGCTTAGGACTTGCATTGGCTTTGGTGACAGCATGATGGAAATATGGTTTATCACCTCAGCTACATCTAATGCAAAGAGCGCATGACTTCTACAGGATATAGCGATCAGCTGATGGGTGTTTGGTCCAACATGTAGCTACTGCTTAGGGCTGCAGACTTCTACAGGATATAGCGATCAGCTGATGGGTGTTTGGTCCAACATGTAGCTACTGCTTTGGGCTGCAGACTTCTACAGGATATAGCGATCAGCTGATGGGTGTTTGGTCCAACATGTAGCTACTGCTTAGGGCTGCAGACTTCTACAGGATATAGCGATCAGCTGATGGGTGTTTGGTCCAACATGTAGCTACTGCTTAGGGCTGCAGACTTCTATTGATGGAAGTCTGGTTAATCATCCCAGATACATCTACTGCTACAAGCTTCAGCCATCCATTGGAAGTCTGTGTGTGAGCGTCATCAACATCCAACTTAGGTCCACTTCCAAAAGCTTAAGACAAGTTAGAATTGTAGCATTGATCATCGTCTGATGGATGTGTGGTTGACCGCCAGAGATGGATGTCTACTGCTAACAACTGAAGACGTGTTTGGTTTTGTGATCGTCTGATTGAAGAGCTCTTAGTACGGTTTACCAACATTGATTTATCTCCTGCTAACAACTGAGGGCATATGTCAGACTTTTGGTCATCTCATAGAGTTATGATTTATAATTCAAAATATATCTACTTTCAAAAGTTGTGGACTTCAATCAGATTTTTGTGATCATCTGATTAAAGAGCTCTTAGTATAGTAAGTAACCTGCAATTTGGCCTCTGCTTATAGCTGAGGACTTGAGTTGTATTTTGTTATCTTATTATAACGGGAGACCTCTAAGAATGGTGCTGTTAGAAATGGGGAAAAAGAATAATTCAGTATATAGCATGCCTGATCAAACACCTGCGTACATTAAACACCTGTGGATATTTATCACTCTCACTCCACCACCACTTTCAGCCAAGCCTCTAATCATTGAATGCATCTCTACACTCAACAGGGGGAATCTCCCTGAGTGTTCAATGTATGCAGGTTTCACTCAATGTTACATAGCTACTCCAAAGATAAACTATGTATGACTTTCTGTAGAGACACAGTGACAGAGATATGCTAAGGCCAACTCATTCCCATACCAGGAGGAAACAACACGTGACTAGAATTATTTTGGATTACCTTAACAAACTTTTAATGATGGTAGGTGTGTGTTATATTAAGCAGGTTACTCGTTAGAGTGGGCCTGCCCCGCTGACTGCTAGTTGTCTTTAACCCGTTTATGCCTGGAGATATTAATCAGTGTTGCCTAGACCTGTGATGCTTCTGAAAAAAATCTTAATTAGACACAAATTATCAAAATGTTTAAAGGAGAGTTGTTGGTTTAGTTCTGAGCAACATTTCTTCTTGATTCAAAAAGAAAATGCTCTGGCCATTAAGATATTACCAAAATAGCAGGCCTTTTGGGTATGTCATGCATGAATGGGTTAATGACTGCTTGGGCTAGAAGACAGCATTATATGTGTGAGAAAGTCAGCCGTGACTGGGTGTAACCATATTGTGGTGCCCTCTACCATCAACAGCTGGCCATTTGCCATATAGCCTTAATATGGCAGAAAAACTCATAGTAATCTGATTTCAAATTCCAAACTGGCAAGGGAGGTATTTAGAGTTTTAAACGTCTTAGCTGCCCTGTATTGAGCTTGCATTAGATCTGATCTAGAGCATGTGCTGGCCCGTAGATCTCTCCAATGGAGCATGCTCTAAGTTTACATGTGAGGCATTATCCTCTAAGCCTGGAGCCAGTGCAGTGCACCAGTCCTATACCTTATACTCATAATGCACACAGAAATAATGTGTATTTCGTGATTAGGAAATAATAGGACTGCTTCAGTAAGTCCTCTGAAATTGACACTTAATTGAAACACCTGTGATGGGAGGATTTAAGTAGATCACTGATCAACGGAATCGCTTATTGCACCCATGGTCCTCCTTTGTATTTTTATCCCCACTACACCCCAACCCACCTCAATTATCCTTACACACATGGACTGTCATTGCTATTACTCGCTTGCCCAGCTTTATACAATATATTGCGTCGACATTCCTTATCAAGGCTAAAATCAAAATGTATATTATATGAACAGTTATCAGCTTAAAGGGCTGATTCATTTAGGTCTTATTATCATTACTGGACAGGTGGATTGTTATTGCCGCTGGTCCCTCTTGCGCTTTTGTTATTTACATACATTGTGCAGCCTATGCGCTAGAAATGCATAATCTCTTCACCATAGATTTTCAACTTACTTTGATGAGGGTTTTCAGTAAATAGGAATTCATTTCTAATGGCAACTTTATGAACCAATATTGTTCATATAAGTGGGGTTACTTCACAGTAAAAAGTTGGATGAATTTTGTTGGACAGTTTGCTCTACTAATGAGCGGTAGAGCTGAATCCGACCAATTCAGCAAACAGTGTTTCCAGGGGATATGAGCTTCAAATACTGTAAAAATGAACTTTGATAGCTTTCTTCTTTCTTGAGTGCAGCTTTCTCCCTTTAGATGTGTCTACTTGTGTTAGAGGGTTTATGTAACGATTATGGAGTTGTGTATTGGTGGAAATTGCTGTCCCATACAGTAAACTGACATACCAGATGGAGGGACTGCATAATGTGTAAATATCTATCAAATACTTATTTTAGACCAAATAGATAAGTTGCTATAGTAAGCTGTTTTGAGAAATTGGCATAGAATGATTTAAATTTGCCTGAAGAAATGGTCAGGCTGTGTGAGTTTCTGAGATTGCTGGCATGCTTTAGCAGGCTGGATAACTGTTTGCTCTTGGATATTGAATTAATCCTCCTCTCCCCACATCCTAACCCCCCCCCCCCTCCCCCAAAAAAAAGTAAATAAATGATATAATAATAATAAATAAATAATCAAAATTATGTTAAATGTATATTATAGTACATGAAGTGATATGATATTGATAAAAAATAATCAAATATAGAAGTGGGTCAATAGGAGAAAGATTTGTAATATTTGTGGTCGCCTTGTGGAATAGCAGTTTTCGTTCAACCATTTTCTACTTTGAAGTCCTCTTTCCTTTCTAGCAAAATTTATAACTTTGTAGGATACCTAGAAAAGTGTGGGTATGGATGACAAGGTTAACATTGGATAATGGATATGCTGTATTCATTGCAAATAGAGTGACCAGGATCTGTGATAATTTTACATGTAGAATGTCTGTTTGTCTCACCGCCTCCTTTACGGAACAGTGCAATTGATTAACAACCTCGATGCCAACAATTAGTTTTATATCATTTATTATTGCCAACTTGGCTGAAAGTAACACGTGTTGTACACTACCATTGGGCATTTGAATTTTGATTACTTTTTTCTTTGATGAATGAGCTCCTTTGAAGTCCTAACTCTTTTTCTTTGCTTTGAATGAATTCTGGAAGACAGGCGCTATGTAAGATATCAAAGGAAAGTGAAATTGGTCAGGGAGTAATAAATGTCAGTGTCTGCTTAATGAAAATCTGTGAGGTTTAATGCAGCTAAAATGTGATGCCAGGGAATTGTTTTTGAAGTTGACTGTTAAGCTGTAAGCTGTTAAGCTTGCCAAACTAAGACAGTGAACAAAATGTATTACAACATAGCCCAAGAAAATGAAAATGGACAACTTGTATAAAAGCTTTGCCAAAGCAAAATAAATGAACTGGCTTTTGAATTGGTGTATTTTTCTTATCCTCCTTCATGTGGAGTTTTCTACTTAGATAATTATAAATATTCAAATTCAAACGCATATATTAAAGTACTTGGTGCATGAATTTTTCCATGACCCATCTGTCTCCTTTGCCTGCCTTTTCATACCATGTTAAACCATCTGATAGCAATCTTAGTGATAACGTGAGGAAGATAGTATAGTTCACTGTGATCTGTAGTAGAAATATTTGTGACTTTGTACAGGATTCAATTGTTCTGTAAATGTATGTGTATTAATTTGATGTGGAACTGAAACTGCTCTGGTACAACCAGTGTGTGATGCAAGTATGAAATGGTATTATGAGAAAATATTATGATACTTTATGTGTAATTTAAGAACTTAGAAAAATACCACTGAATGTTTATGATTAATCTTTATTACTAACCCATCCATTTTCCCAATGGTATTCCATAATCTGGTATCATCCAAGACGGGGTTACATGAGATAGCGAGACTGAATACTGCCAGCCCCTGATGCTTATCAATATACTTGTTTCAATACAATGTGTTATAGAGGCTGTTGTATGAATAGCTTACAAAATGAGTGCAATCAGCAAAATTTTAATTATCTTCTATTTTTAGAAACTTCTACATATAACTCCATTGTACCACCCGGACTCTTGACAATGAATAGGTAAACCTACCAGTATGGTGGTTGTGATGACATGACAGAATCAAGGATATTGCTATAAGAAATTGATAGCTGACTGATCTGTTCCATTCAATCCAGATTCTTTGAAAATTTTAGTGAGTCTGTTTATCATTCATCCCTTTAAGGAGATTATATGAATGAAAAATGTTATCTGTTTTGTACTTTACATCATGGGGAATAAAGTCAGAAAAAACGAAATAGAATTTCACCAATTTCACTGACAGTTTGCAAATGATAATATGGATATATCCATAGACAGCCATCATATTTCATGCATATTCCATTTTTGGCCCGTAACTCCAACCTCGGAAAGGCAAATTTCAACAATTGCCTGTCCGAAAGACTGTTGGCAATTTATGTATTTACACACTTTCTAAGTCTAAAGAAGTCATTAATGACTTAAGAAGCCATAGAGAGGTTTACTAAGTTTCTAATGAATTTGCAGTCATTATCATTCGATTGCTTAATGGCTTCATGGCTGCCAGCACAGCATGTAGCACCATGAGGCCCTTGAATACAAGCCAGTAGTAATCAACCAAGAATTCGCACATGTAATTGGACTGGCAAAAAGTGGTAGGACCTGTAAAATATGGAAGAAGCCACTTCTCTGGACTGGCAAGAAAAAACCCAAAAGTAAACCTCTGCTTGGCCTGTCCTTAGTAACCAGTGATGGTGTCATTATTGAATATATTACATAATACCATACCAAAACAAAAGTATTTTGATGAGTGTGGTAACTTGTTTTTGTTCTGAACTTCCAACTATAAAGTGAGAAATAAGATTGTATTAAAAGTAAATGTACTCCCTATTTTTTCTGTAAATCCTATGTTTATTCTGCGTCATCTTTAAGGTTTACCTAGGCTGTTATAAATTTTAAAAATGAAAGACTCTTCAACCAAAATCACGGGAATTGAAATGTCAGAGGGGTTTGTACCCTTGATCTCCCTGGCCTGTATTCTTTGCTTGCTGTTCCATACTTCTCAATTGAGATCTACCCATTCATGCTTGAGTAGTTAAGTGATATCTGTGTAACCAGAGACAAACCTCTCTGGTGTAACCAAATCTATTATCACAATATCAATCTGAACGTAGAGAACAACTCTCCTTTAGATATTTTCTTCAAATTAAGCTTAAGCTTAATTTCATAGCAATTTGTGTAAGTATTGTAGGTGCAGCTGACACATATCAAGGAGATTTCCAGGCATGGATGGATTAGGGAACATTTCACACAAGAAAATGCCAAGCAACAGCATGGATTTACGTTATACTTAGAAAAGGTATCATGGGAACCATTGTTTTACATCAATGGATGATGTTAAAATCTTTACTCTGTTATTAAAAAGACACACTTGTATTTACTCTTCATGTTGTCAACCAATAATAGCCAAAGATTTTTCACTGCAGAATCCCTTCCCCAAGGAGATCATTCCCTCAAAGTCTCAATCCCAATAATGATATGATGAATTCTAGCAACTGGCCTTCTTGCTCTGGTCTATGACTGTTAGGAATACTAGTATTGAAATTGTAAGTTATTCTTCTTCTCCGCAAGGTCCTCAACACCATTGCCCAAAGGATTTTCTCCATGATAAGTCTACCCTTCAAAACCAATTCATGCCTCTATTAGCACCCTATCCTTCTGAAAAATAGAAAATTCCTGAAAATAGGTCAAGGAGCGATGTTGATCAGATATTAACAACCTCTCTTCAAGTATTTTTCTATTTAGTAAATAATTCCCAAGATATTCTTTGAGTATCCTATGATCAGACAACACACGTCAAGGATGCATTAAAAGTTATACCTTTGCAGTCATTGATTTGATGATGGTAGGATATATTTTTGGGATTCCAGTTGAAGTAATATGACGTGGAGTAATGATTCTGCCTGCTTCCACTGGTTGTGTGTATGAGTTGGACTATTCCCTAGATGTATGTGACCATGGTAGCTTATGGATATGATGTCATTGAGTGAACTATTTTTGTTTCATTGTAAATAAAAGATTTAAGTGAGATTGACTCAAACCATCTCTTAAGAGTTTTGCTTATTTTATTTAGTTATTAAGTATTTCCCATTTTGTAATACAAAATGATAGTAGTAGTCTAGCCGCCAAAGAATCTGCCATAACAGGCAATTAAAATACCCCTCTGTGTTAGCAGCTTGTATTGGTGGGTAGACTTCAGTGCCTCTAGGATGATGAGAGCTATGCTGTCCGTGGTAGAGAGGCTGGGCAAGGTCTAGTACGTCTTACTCCTGTTTGGAGGCAGCGCGAATTCTGAGGACTTGCCGCCTACTGAAATGGTTGATGGGATCCTGGGCCCCTAAGATAAAGCCCTTTTTTTTCAGTTTAAAGAAAATGAAAGGTCAGTTTAATATAAAATTATAAAATACAGCTGTTAATAAGTTATAAGCCCGTTTTATGAAGGAATTTTAATTGAAAAATTAGCCAAATCGATAGATCAAAAACAAGAATCAATGTTGAATAATAATTTGTAACCACAACAGCATCTATCATTGTGGTGTATATATATATATATATATATATATATATATATATATATATATATATATATATATATATATATATATATATATATACACACACATTTTAATGAAGTATTTTTTATATTAGTCCAGACACCCTCTTCTGCCATACCTCTTCTTTGATTTGAATGCCATGTTGTCAGACAGAGGAGAAATGCATACAAAAATGATGTCAAATGACAGAGAAGGAGAACCACAAGGGGGAATGACTAAGACTTGTTTTTATTATCTGAAGAAGAAAAGCATTAACCAGAGTAAGCTTGCTGTGTTATAGTGTTGTTTTATCATTTTTTCATTTCTGATAAAACTTCCGGTTTCTCAATCAATTAATTTGCAACATATATATTGAGAAGAAAACCACATAGACTCTGCTCTATGTGCTTTTATCTTTGTATCTACGTGTATAAGTTTGCTAAAATGAAGTCAAGTTTGTCATCCGTGCATTAGGGTACATCTGCGGTGGACCACAAAAGCTCCTGAACATATTGTACCTACAGTCTACCTACTTTAATACGGCGCAGTGGACGTCGTAAGCAGCACGCAAGCAGACCATAAATCCAGCACAAGGCGCAAACCTTTATACTTAGGGCCCCTGGTGGTTGAGGATAGATCTACTGATCTGTTCTCTATGCTACCTAAATCAAAAGGTGTTACCCAAGGGTATTTAGCTAGAGTGCTCTGTCAAGCTCGGTCTGTGATTGGTGGAAGGCAGGCAACTGTGGCACAAGCTACATGGACCCCTCGGACGGAAGCTATGATGTATGTTATACCCTTGGGGCTACTCGGCTCCGCCTCGTTACACCTCGTGTATATCGCATGCACCACAGCTTCCTTGGGGTCAATCTATCACTTGTTGACTCCAACTTCCCTCTTTGGCCCGTGATCTAGACAGGTGCTCAGCGATGACCAATCAGCAGGTAATGCCAACCTCTAGGGAGGCGTAGTGGTTGTTCAACAGACCTGTTCTCAATATCAAAGTGATAGATAGACCACAAAGAAGCTGTGACGAATGCTGTGGTGTATGCGACATACCCGAAGTGTTACGAGGCGAAGCAGAGTAACCCCAAGGGTGTCACATATACCCCACAGAGCCTATGTGCCTTGTACCACAGGTGGCTGGCTTTCACTTATCATTGGCCAAGAAAATGGCCGAGCTCTCAGATAAAACCATATTTTCTAACAGTATGCAAAATAGCCTGCTGTTGTATCGTTATGCAAATACACCTGGGAGCACCTAGTGGTCAATGCTCTCAGTTCCCATATTGCACTTCATTCAATCACGAGGATACCTTGTTGGGCAACATTCAGTGCTCCCCCAATCCAGATACAGCTACTCAACTCAACTCAGAGAATCTGGCGATGTGAAAAGCCATTGAGCGCTCAGGAATGCCAGCAGACATTGACTCTAGGATACATGGGAATGCAGATAAGAATAACACCTGGACAGTGGCAATATTCAACTAGAAGGAGTGGATACAATGTAGGTCTAATGTGGATCAACTCTTTCATGCTTGTAGTGCCCTAAATGTCCCTAATAATTGGGTTTTATCTTTTTAATTGACTACTGCATATTTAAGAAAATATGATTTGAAAAGGGAAATAATGACCACAACAAAACCTCCCACACTCCTTCAAATAATACTGTGAATTAATGATTAATTCCATAGTCTAGAGGACACTTGTCAAAGAGATCTTCAGGCATGAATGGGGTATGCCATCCTGATGTAAATTGCACCTAGGAGAATTGGTTATATTTCTGTGCATGGAATATCAATTTCATTTCCATGAGTAAATCGTTGTTCATTTATATATCCGTTGTCAAGAATCCTTTTTTCTCATGATGCATGAAAGGAATTTCTTTTTGTATGTGAAACTACAAGACCTGTAGGGGAGGGTACTTAGTCCAGGCAATCTAGTCCAAAAATGGGTTTCAAAAAACTAATTGCAACATAATTTTTTTGCCGCAATGCATTTCTCTGAGGTACGATGGACCAAGTGTGAAAGAGAAAATATTTAAAAAAAAATTTCACCAGCGTATTTTAGGTGGAGAAAATATATTTGAATATATTTTCACCACCGTATTTTGGGGGGAAGAAATATATTTAAATATAATTTCACCAGCGTATCTATTATAGTCCCGCAGATTTGAGAAAAATCATGCACTTTGTATTAAGAGCATGAAATTAGATATGTTGGTACATAAGGGGAACATTTCAGATAGGAAGGCGTCGCACCCATGTCCGCCACCCCTGGGGGCAGGTGGCACACCTATTGGTCAGCTGCAAGGTCAACCTAACCTTGCCTATTAAAATATAAAGGGTCATTGGCCGGGTCAATGACATATTTAATATTGTAGGTACTAGGAATTAGAGTTTTAGTGAGTTTTATTGAATTTTAGCTTTTAATGGGTAGATTTAGGTGGCGCCACCATTAAAATGGGTACTTTTGGTCTACCCAGTGTATTATTTCTATCAATAACTAGGATTTAAAGCAGAAATACATTCAAACCAATGTACAATGTTCTATGACTACATCATTGCATGTAAAACATTTCCAGATATGGGGGGGGGGGGGGGGGGGGGGGGTCAGTCATGGCTCTGCGTTAGGTGGCGCCACCTGCGGTTAGGCTACTAGGCCAACTGATATTTGCCTAATACAAAAGGTCATTTGTTTGTCACAATGAAGCATTTAATCTTGTATGAACCAGCAAGTAGAATGCTATTAAGCGTTTTTCTTGTTATGCTTTAAAGGTTTGATATAGGTGGCGCCATCATAATATGGGCATGTTTGGCATAGCAGTAGAACTGATTCTATCAACATTTCTCTTAAGAAGGCCCTTTTTTCAAAAGATCATATATATCAAAAAGAATAAATATTGCCATGGGTTACATTTACCGGCTGTAACAGTCATGCCCCTTGGTGGCAGTGGCCCCACCTATTGGTAAGCTGAGAGGGTAACCTAATCTTGCATAGTGGAAAGGGCCAGACAATGAAATATTGTAATTCTGTATGAACAAGGAAGTGTAAATATGTGTAAGTTTAATTGAATATAG
>OZ012687.1:52049350-52071205 GCA_963942565.1 Maea johnstoni | reverse complement strand
TATTTAGGGAGGAAGAGTACCACGGTTTCACCAATTTAGACTTCTTTTGAAGGTCCCCGACAACCATAATTGTGGGTGTACGTAGGAGCTGCGTTTCTCAAGAAATCCTATACTATCCTGCTGTGAGGCCACAATGTATTCATCATCAGAAGACCTTTCCCGCAATGGTTACTTTGTATCGGATAAATTGTCAACATGTTATTACTTGTTTCACCTATCTCGGTTCCCAGTGTCATTTCGCTATATTGATATAACGATAACTCCCCATACCAATAGGAAAATGAACCAGGCAACCAGCCATTGCTTGAAATATATTTTCCCTTTTTCTATAGTGGTCGGGAAAAAATAAATTTAAATATATTTTCACCCCCAAAAATACGGTGGTGAAAATATATTCAAATATATTTTCTCCCAACAAAATACGGTGGTGAAAATATATTTAAATATATTTTCTCCCCCAAAAATACGGTGGTGAAAATATATTTAAATATATTTTCTCCCAACAAAATACGGTGGTGAAAATATATTTAAATATATTTTCTCCCACCAAAAATACGGTGGTGAAAAAAATATTTAAATATTTTCTCTTTCACACTCGGTCCATCGTACTGAGGTCCCTAGACCAACATACTAAAAGTCCCGAAAAATCCCCGCACGGGAAATATACTAATTTGCATAAATCCAATATGGCTGCCAACAAATGAGAAATGGCTATGTCTCAGTAACCAAATAATGGTTTTAAGTCATGATAAAACCTATACTAGGGTTTTCAGGAACAAGGATTCATTTGAAATAGTTCTCATCACATGTATCTTATGAGATTATTTGCATAAATCAAATATGGCTGTCACCGAATGAGAAATGGCTATATCTCAGCAACCAAATCTCATCTTAAGTCACGAAAATTTGTATCCTAAGGTCTTAGGGTGCGTAAGCTCATTTAAAATGTCTTTCACAACACAACTATCTATTTTCTATATTTGCATAATCTCAGCATGAGGAAATGCTAATTAGCATTAATCCAACATGGCCACCAACAGATGTGAAATGGCTATAGCTCTGTAACCAAACGATGGTTAGTTGTAGAAAAAAAAATCTAAACTAGTTTTTTTTTAGGTACAATGATTCATTTGAAATACCTAGCAATAGAGTTATAAGCTCATTTGCATAAATCCATATGGCAGCCAATGAAATAAATGAAAAATGGCAATACCTCAGCATCAAAATCTTATCTTTGAGTCACGAAAAAGGTTGGTATCCTGAGGTCTAATAGAATCTATAACTCATTTAAAATGTCTTTTACCACAATTATTTCTTTAGACATTTGCATAATCTCAGCATGGGAAAATGCTTATTTGGATAAATCATCATGGTATCTTATACATATAAGAAATGTTAATATATCTGATGCTTAACTCTAATCTTTTGGTAATTGAAATTCTCATCACAGGGTATTTGTCAAGTAGAAATGGGTAGCTAGAAATGGGTAGAGGTTTCAATATACATGTCCAGATCACTGGTCAGTAGTAAGTGTACCTTACAGAACCACTTTCCCTTTACTGACGAGCTTGCTTCGTGTTTACCACCTTCTCCTGGCAGGTAGATATTGGTAGGGGATTTCAATATACATGCTCAGATCACTGGTCAACACTTGACTTTCACCTGACATATACCCTGTGACAAGAATTTCAGGCAAAAAATTTGAGTTTTAATAAAAGTGTTAGAAATATTGCCATTTCTAATAGGTATAGGATACCATGTTGAATTTATGCAAATCAGCATTTTCCCATGCTGAGATCATGCATATGTCCAAAGAAATAAGTGTGTTGAAAGACATTTTGAATGAATTTTAGCATCTACAAGACCTCAGAATACAAATATTTGGTGATTAAGAAAGAGTTTTTTTTTCTGAGATATAGCCATTTTTCAGTTATAAGTGGACATATTGGATGCACATGAGCTGATAAGGTAATTATTTTAAATTAGCATTTCCCCATGCTGAGATTACACAAATTTCCAAAGAAATGCCGATGTTGAAAGACATTTTAAATGAGCTTTATCATCTAAAGGTCTCAGGATACGAATTTTCATGACTCAAAAATGAGAATTGGTTGTTAAGATATAGCTATTTCTCATTTATTTGTGGCCATATTCGATTCACGCAAATAAGCCTGTAAGAAAATTGTAATGAAAGATATTTCAAATGTATCGTTTAACCTGAAAACCCTAGTTTAGGTTTTTACATGACTTAAAACAATGATTCGGTTACAGCCATTATAGCCATTTCTCATTTGTTGGCGGCCATATTGGATTTATGCAAATAAGCTTATTTCCGTGTGGGGATTTTTCAGGACTTTTAGTATGTTGATCTTGGGACCTTATGAAAATGCATTGTGCTAGATTATTTCTGTGGCAAATAGTTTTTTGAAAAAGGCTAGTTTGCCCGGACTATAACCAGGACCCTTAGGTTACTCCTTTGTGGTTTGGTCAGCTTGGAAAACAAAGGCCTGAAAAGTGTACCGCACACTTTTCGAGGTCTGTGATTGGTGGAAGGCAGACAACTGTGGTACATTTTGATTTCTTCCTAGCAGTCTATTGGGCCAGTCAGAAATTGTAAATATCAATCAATTAGCATGTTGTAAGTACATCCATTATGGTCAACCCCAGGGAGCATAGTGTGTTGTTAACTGTTGTTTTTGATCCTATCCATTTCTTTCTAAACCGTTATTGTTCATTGGCAAGTTAGGGCTTAAATACCTTTTAACATTTTAGTTGTACTTAAGAACCTAGTGAGCATTTTTGTCCATTAACTGCTTTGTGGTAGTTTTTAAAGTGACAAAAACACATTATTTCATGGAGATTTTTTGGCAGTAAATGGGCTCTGTGTGCCGTTGTGCATTTAAGACATCATTCATATATACACTATATCATTGTGTATCGCCGCTGCGATAACAATGCTAGCAATGCTGCACACAGTTGAATACTTCATGTTGGAGTCAGAGTAGGCTTTTGACCATGGCAGGTGAAAACAAGAAGCAGAGTATGCCTCAATAGATAACTCAAGAAAGACCCAATGAAGAAAATTCAATGGCAATTCAGAAGCTCAGGAAGGCCATGGCGATCCTTAGAGCAGTATTACAAAGGCGGGAAAGACTTTAACAAGTGGAACAATAATCTTGACAGTTCATCTCAGTGTCCTACCATTCTAATGAAGGGACACTGTGTTATCTATAAGACTGTAGATTGTTTGAAAACGTTTCACCTTACATTACGAATCCTGTGCGTCGCAGTCTCGACACCATTAAAGCAACCGTCGCAGTGAAGCCAATCAGTTCCCCTAAATGTTGCTTGGGTGATTATGATAGAACTAATTGTCATGCTGATCAGCTGGCTATAAAAGCACCAGGGAGCTATATATGTCCTTGATAGCATCTACGTCCAATCGAGTTTGACTGATTTACAAAATGCATTTATATTGGCATTTTCTAGGTAATGTGTGAATGTAACCCTTATTGGAAGGAATAACCTCTAGACGCTAATGTTCATGCAGCGCGTAGCGCCCCCACAAAGTGAAACGGCGGCAAATGTAACTAATTGAACCCCAGGATAGGAAGTTCATAACACTAGGAAAATTGGATTGCGAAACTGGCGATGCCATAAAGTTAACGACATGTAAAGGCGTATTGATATAATCATTATTCTTTATCTATTTGAAAAGGCATTAGATTAAAAGATCAAATACAATTTTTCAGCTATTTTGGCGCTCCTTATTGGGTTCTAACGTCATTCCGGCTATCCCGAGCCGGTTTGGAGTAGTTAGATAACAGGCGCCAGATTTGATTTGGATATTTTACTGGCTCGCATGAGGTAGGTAGGTCATAATCAGTTTCGGGCCTTATGTAAATATGTGGGGTCATTGATAAAAGTGGCCTGGCGGTCTTTTTCAAAGATTTACTCCGGTATTCAGTCACGTAAATGACAGGACAAAACTCGGAATGCAAGGAACGACCCAAAATAGAGTTACGGGATTTCATCAATATAGCTCTCTTTTCAAACCTAGCTGTCATACAGATGGCGCCGTAGCTTAGTGGCTAGAGCGCCTGCCTGCAGGGCAAGAGGTTGCGGGTTAGTATCCATCTGACCGCAACTAGTATCATCTTTTCCTGCCCAGTCCTTCGTCTGGCACTTTGAAACATTTCCTACTCCAAATAACGAAGTCTATATTTTTATTATTTTTATTTCACTTTACTAAAATGAATTGTTGGTCAAATCCACTGATCCCAGAGAGAAGGTCTGCCTGAATTGGCGTTCGCTATAAGGCCCGATTTGATTAGTGTATGAAATTCCCTGGTTATAATAAACATTTCCACAGTTGTGAAGTTAGGAATTTCTTCGAGAAAATCTATAGTTTAATGAATGTAAGTAATGCCTAGCCTTCATATAAAAATTGAGCTCTGTGAAGTTTAATGGGTGTAAGTATTAATTTATATCTGTTGATGAAGGAAATGTTCCATTAAGTTCCCTATGACGTTGGTATTGTCACTTTCATGCACACTTGCGGCACATGACTATTACTTTATGCAACTCCCACCCATTTACCTTCTATCTGCCCTTTCACACATCTCTACGTGCTGATCAGTGCCCTATCCAATCCCATGTACCTTCTACCTGCACTTTGGGCTTGGATCCGTGCGCCCGCCACTCACTTTTTGGGCGCACGGATCCTTATTACATCGACAACTTCTACTCCTCCTGCGGCCTTAAGCGCCTTGCCGCAACACTTGCCTCCCCCTTCTCTGTAATTGTACTGTCCTCCCAGTACCTCTTTCAACGGGGCCCTATCTGGATCCCAAAGTCCACAACATTATCTTTCGAATTGTCTACTGGTAAGCAGCAAAGTATTTCGCCTTGCCTGAACTTGGCTGAAATGAATGCCAGTCACACGTTTCTCGCGGGGCGACGTAAACGTGCCAATGCTTGTTATAAGTTTCAAGTCCTTGAATCGATGTAAATCTACCGCAAATTGACTGTGGTAAGGTGCTCCTATCTATCTCTCTTCACGTAAAGACTATAATTTCGCATTTGCAGAAGAACTGTCAGCTCGACCTCTTCTAGGAGCAGCTATTTTGAAACTGAGACACTTCCCCTGAGTCTCTCATGCCATTGGGAGATAAGTGCGACTCAAATTGGAAGCACAGTGCTGTGATACGGCAATCTACCCCTGGGGCATGGCAAGAGCATTCAACCTCTTTCAAAATGCTGGCAATAGGAGGGGATTGTGAGTACATGTATCATTAAAAAGATAAGCGGTTATGGTTTTACTCATGCATTGTCCTAATTGTCAATCTATATCTTAAGGGTATAGTAAAATTAATACAGGTATCTCATAAATTGCACAAACTTGGACCCTGTGATAAATGTAGATCTCTAAGTGATTTCCATATATCTTTGTCTGTAATTTTACAGAAATCGGAGTAAGTGATTTCCATGTGCTTGTATAAACATTTGTACTTGTGTTTCACCTAGTATGATACGAAATTGATTTGATGTCAGTAAGGTGCTAATTTCCCTATTTATGGGAGGAGATATACATGTAGAAGTCAGGCGTGTTTGGTGTAAACATCAGAAGTGTTTCGCATTGCAGTTACCAGTGGAACATCCTCTAAATCCTCCACGGATACTACTGAATTATAGGAAGAAAAAAATACAATTTCAAATTCAGGCTACAGTTATGAATAAGATAATGTATTTCAAGAAGTGAAGAAATGTTTATGATTTATAAATCCAGGTTTAGATAAGCACACTATGAAAGAAAAAAGGGAATAACGTGCAGCTATACATAGGCACAACTCGAAAAGATGAAAAAAATGTTATCAAGGATGCAGATCAGTCACAGTCACCTGACACATTGACTGCTTTCTTAAGAACAGCAGAGTGCAGCTTCTGACTTTAGATGTCATTGACTTAGTTGTCTCCGTTAAACGTTTATTTAGTGCAGCTATTGTTGGGCTGACATGGCCAGAAGAGGTATAAATAGCTTGATGTAGAACAGGTACTAGTATATGTATACATGTAGTAACCTCTCAAGAAAACTCTTTAGGCATTAGGAATTTCGTAATCATCACCTTTACTACTATATCAAGGCTATAGCTAACACGTTTCAATTGTGGTTGAATGGACTACCTGTCCCAAAGAAAGTCCACTACCAATTTCTATTAATATTAGTAGTCCACAGGTAAAGAGCCTAACACGCGTTTCATTACGGGTTCCATATAATAAACAGTAGCAAATAGGATTCTGAGTGATTCAATGGATTATTTCCTTATTCCTATGGGCAAACAGCCAGAATATGCCCCCTTCCAAGACATGGTACAGATATGGTTGGCGCCTGGCGATTGCATACGCAGGCTCCACAGGAGGGCACTAATAGGCAGGCAGTAATCCGCTCCTGCCCTTATTGATATGGCACTGATGTTACCTCAACCTCAGTTACATCGCTATGTACACCAGTGCAGCAATGCCCTAAATTGCTGTAAGTAACATTAATCCATCGAGTGCTCAAGCCTGGTATTTATGTACTATGTGTTTCTTATAATCTTTGGTATTTTAAATGCCTAAAAGGCAGCTTAGAAATAAGTCTTGCTATTTTAAATATAAACACGACTATTCAATGTATTTTGTTTAACGTTCTAATATGCGTATATGTTGTTCTATGTTAATATTTTTGTTCTAAGAGCCACATTGTTCCGGATAAAATGTGTTTTTGTAGCATGTATGATTTTGTACGATTTTTTGAAGTGCAGTCAATAACGCATACACTACAATACAATAGTCAGGTTACCACTCCCCAGGTTTTAGTAGCCTAAACATGCTACTCTCACAGAATTAGTAGCCCTAAGGCTCTGGGGATGCCTTGTATGTGGAGCCCAGCCTGTGAAATTCACTGCCTAAACCCAATACACTGGCAACTTTCTCTCATACCTCGAGCGGAGCTCCAACTTGGGTAGCAGCGTTAAACAGCGATCAGGCAGTGGCAATGCCATCTGGACAATCTAGCTCTTAGGGCAGGTCCTCTCGTTAAGGAGAGTGGCACAATGTGCAGTATGATAATGCAGTAGGGATATATATTACATCAGCCTCATTTGCAGAAGCTCAGAGGAAACTGCATATTTCCGTCTGAAAGAGGATACGGGTGAGATGATTAGCTCGTCTCCTCATAAGCTGATCATTGTGATTAACTCCTTCGTGAGAGGATGCGACGACCAGCACATTGCCTCGGGTGATCCCCCTTGATGATTGAATACATATGATGATCATACCATAAGCCTGCTGCCATGAACACATCCGGAAGGAGATTGTCCTGTTGGTGATTTAGGCTTTACCTGCGGTGTCAACGTGCAATCTCATTCATTGGGCTTAAAGAGATAATACATGTCAAAGACTAGCTAGCAATTTCAATTGATCAATCAATGAATGATGGCTTTAAAGTACAAGCGCCCACAAAGGCCATATATATATATATATATATATATATATATATATATATATATATATATATATATATATATATATATATATATATATATATATACTCAGTATATATATATATATATATATATATATATATATATATATATATATATATATATATATATATATATATATATATATATATATATATATATATATATATATATTAAATAGCAATTCTTTCTCTTTGGTGAACACTGATAAAGCAATAAATAGATAAAACCTTTCGATGGAAAGTGAACGTGTACAGCTTCTATGGTAATTGTATAAATTGTGCATAGTTAATGATGAATAGTTAAAAAGGTTGTACAAGTGTTATAGCATACCAGCCTCATGTTAAGATAAAATACGGTCTGGAGCGACTTCAGTATTCACTAAAAAATCCCTTTCTGATATCTGCACATTCTTCACAATTGAAATATGCTTCGCAGTCAGAGAAGAATCACCGGGAAGAATCTGAGAGTAGCATCCTTCCTCAAGATAAAAATCAGAGACTTTGAAGGCAGATATATTATTTTAGAAATATCTATAATTAATCTGATTACTTTTTTTATTATAAATGTATATGCACCAAACAAAGACGAGCCAGACTGGTTCAATAATTTATTTAGTGTCATGGAACCAATTTCTAACAACTGCGAAATCTGGACCGGGGACTGGAATGCTGCTTTATCAGAAAATGATATTTATAATTATACCACTCTTAGAAACCCACTTGCTAGTCAAAGCATTAACAACTTCATGGTGACGTCATGTGAGAGAGGTGACGTCATGTGAGAGAGATAGGTCAGCCCGCAACTAGCTCCGGATCAATGATGCTAAAAACAACTTTCTAATATACCATCTGACTTCAAAACTCAACATATCGCAAACATCACGATGTTAGATATCACACAGTAGATTAACAAACTTTTCGGATAAGCCATTTCGGAAATATCAGGTTAAAATAACTTGTTCAAACCTGTGACTACCTTTTTACAAAATGGCGCCGCGCTTTTCAAAATAGTTCGTAGTGCGAACAACCTACAACTTTCCGGGTTGACGCTTGTAAGTCTCTAAGTGGTATTAAATTATCACTAAAGACTAAACTTATATTTTGCAACAAAGTTATACTCGGAAAAGATTTTTCTATAACTTTATCGGTAAAAACGTGAAGGCGCGGAAGAATACAACATCCGGGCACCCTTTCGATCACATGAGCGCTGAATTTGAAGAAGAAACATTGTCGCCTTTTTCTCTCCATGATACTTTGTATCGTTGAGAGAAATAACATCATCGAATACTCAAAAAGACGGTACGGACAGATTTGTCCCTGCACTGAGGGCGTTTGCAGTCTCCGGACGGAGAACGGTCGTGCTCTACAATCGACTCATCAATGAGGGAACCAGACTACGGACGGAGAAAATCTCGGTGATCAACACGTGTGACCAAGAAAACCTCGTGGACAGATGCCAACCTTCCTGAAAGAACACAACAACTGCACTTGACTGGACCAACGAAACTGAAGGGTAACTATAGTTTTTCCTTCTCACCTATCGTTTGAAGTATGAGCAAAGGAGTATCGCAAAATAAAGCCAGAAAGAATAGAGATATTAGACAATACACAGTTAAAGATTCGGAAAGGAGAGTCTTAAGATCTAGCACCATGGCGGGTTCCAACGATAGCGATGACAACACCATCCAGGAATATCAGAAGTTTTATACTGATGCTCTAGAAAAGTTAGAAGAGCGGCACAATGAAAGTCAGAACAAAATGGAGGAACGATTAGCCACACAGTTTACTGATATACGTACAGGCATTGCTGACAATAATTCGGTTATAATTGAGGTCAAAAGTAATCTAAACAAGACAGACAATAGTGTAGATAAGATAGGGACCTCCATGCAGAACTTCTCCGAGGAAATTCGGAATCTAACAGTCGGACAAAAGAAACTAGAGATAGATCAAGCTAAAGTAGACATAAGGTTAATTAATCTTGAAGAAAGACAGACAGCAACAGAAAGCATTAATGAAGACCTGATCAAGAACATCGAAAATCATGATAGAGAGATTAGTGCCCTCAAAGCAGAACTAGCAGAACTGAAAGATGTTAAACGGGAAGTGGAGATTCTGAAGAAAGAAAATGCCCAGTTTAAGCTAGATGATGAATCGAAAGAACAACATCAAAGGAAGTACAATCTCTGGTTCTATGGGTTGGAAGAGCCTGATTCTGAAGCTAAATGTTGGGATACTATCAAAAACTTCTGTCTGAATGTTCTTGACCTGAGTGCCGACCAAGTCGAAAGTATAAACACCAAAAATTCACATAGAGTAGGCGCCCCAAAAGCAAAAAAGAGGCCAGCAATAGTTGTGTTTGGGAAATGGGATGATAGACAAACAGTCTTAAGAGCAGCTGGTCAACTTTATGCTTTCAACCAAAAGAATAACACGACATTTGCAGTCAAGACGGACTTAGCCCCCTTAGCAAGACAGAAAAGGAAAGACTTCCATGGTATTTCTAATAACATGAGATCTGCCACCAAACTGCTAGTCAGGGTGTGTGACAATGAGAAAGGGAAGGTTTGGTTGGAGTCAAAAAAAGCAGTGAAGGATGAGTGGAAGAAGGTTAATGAGAAGGACATTGATCCAAAATGGAGAGAAAAAACTCCAGAAAAACCAACTGGAGGGAAATAAGGTCCTTCAAAATGTATTTAACCAATTGACTGGATACCTTTGATCTGTACACCAAAATGTTTTGAATTCTAGACAATGCCTGTGTAGTCTGGGATTTTTTCCGAGACATCTCAGGTAATGATTGTTGACCATTACGGTTTTTGTTTCTTCACAGTAAGTCTGGTGAGTTCTCTTATGGTGGTAGAATTTTAAAAAACTTTACTAACACTAAATGCCGTTCCCACTTTCAGGTCTCAAATTTTAAACAAAATGTATGTTGATATGTTTCATCCTATACTTCCCAATCCAATGTCAACCAATTCTCATACTATTAACTTGCTAATATCCATAATATTTTATTCCATTATTCCACACTTTCTTCCTATTATTTCTAATAAATGCCTTAGTGCAGAATAAAATAGAATACCTGTTACAGGCATTTTTTCACATTTTTGTTTGCTTTTTCTCTTTATCTAATTTTAATCCATTGTATGACTAGAAACTTCTTTTGGAATATATGATGTTACTCACTCACAATAATAATCAAGGCTTCTTATACTGCAACTCTATTGTAATATGTTGTTAATATATTGCTCCACACCTACATGTAAGATTTGAATCTTAAATTACACAGTATAATTTTATGCTACCCTTTAAGATCAAGTCATTATATTTGTGATAACTTAGTTTCACACTCTAGTTATATTCAATGTAATTTGGTAGAAATTGAAACACTACAAATGAATAAATAACACACTTTTACTATATTATCACTTTGATGTATCTGATTAAGAGAACAATTTGAATTTTAAATTCCTGTTTGTAAAGAAACAATATTGAGTAATACTCTACAATTTCTTTAATTGACTTCACCAAGACAGTATATTAATGATGTTAGACTTGAGAGCAATATTAAATTAAAAAGAACTACTTTTAATAGTATATCTTAATTAGTATCATTTTTCTGACATCTTGTATTTCTTTTTTTTCATTTGAATTTTGTTTAATTTAACAAACCATATTATACAATTATTACAGAATGGATTCTGATGAAAATTCCAACTCCACTGGTACACTTGAGATAGACCTAGATAGGGACTCCAACACAAACACCTCGGAGAACTCGCAGGCAGAGATGGAAACATTCTCACCCAAAACTCCACCACTGGAGGATCAACCTGATGTTAAGGAGGAGATAGATGACACCGACTCAGCCAAACTGGTGGATAGAATACTCAAGTCACACTCAACTCTACAGATGGTGGACAGACACATGACGGCTCAATGCAACAGGATTGGTAACTTGTTACACTCTTACAACAGACCAGATTCTCCCACCCCCTCTAACAATGATCCCTTCCCTCCTAAGAAGATAGCTCTCGAACAAAACTATCCAGACCCACTATACAAAATGCAGAGACAGCTATGGTTACAGAATTTACTTCAGCTTAAAGAGAGTTTCGGGCATCAGGTAATCTTCCTGAATGGTAAAGTCTTATGGCAAGCACAGTTGGGTAACCTTAGTGGAGATGAGGGGAAGGAGGAGAAAATAGAGGTGGATGCTAAGGAAGAGGAAACTCCAAAAGAGTTAGAGGTTCAGTCTCCCGAGTCTCCTGATGAAAAGAAAGCAAAGCAACCTATTTTGTCACTTAATGTTGTTGAGCCAGAGGCTCCTGCAGAAAAGATAGAAAAGCAATCTTGTTTGTTACTTAATGTTGTTGAGCCAGAACCGATTGCCCTTGCTAGCACTAGTTCAGAACAAAATCTAACTTCCAAATCTCTGGATATTACTCCAAACAAGATAGAGAAGGATGCATCCATCACCCCAGAACAGAAGTGTGAAGAGATGAAAATCTCTAATATTAAAGACAGCCATAAAGAATTGAAAGATACTGGAGGTGTATCTATTAACCTAGACATGGATAGGGTTAAAAGGAAACTCAATGAGTCCACAGATACTACAGACACTAATATGTCTAGTCAATCTCATGAATCAGAAGACTGTACGCAGTCTATAGATACTACCAGAAAAAGGAAAAGGGCACTAGACTTCTTTGAAGGTGATACGGATGCATCCTCTCCTGCTTTTGAATTCTCAGAAAATGAATCCTCAGATGGTGAATTTGAACATCAGACCCGAGTCACCAAACATATGGACAATGTTAGCATGGGCATAAAAAGGCTGCGACTTCAAGAAGCAAAATTAGAGTTAGATACTGAAGATGTCGGGGAAGGCAAAGATGACTCAGCTTTTAAAAGATTGCTTATGGAAATGGAAGGAGGCTTGGACCTCAATGCGGTATCAAACAGTCAAGGGCATTGTCTAAGAAAATGTATGGTTTGTTGTACTGAAGCCAAAAACATGAAGAGGCACACAATCTTTAGTCACCTAACAGATGTTTGGTGGGGGGTGCATGCGGAGAGCACTTGCTGGACTTGCCAGCAATATCACACTTATCAGGATATCCGTCGCTGCGAGGGGTACTATGTTCCTTCAAGAGATTTCAAAAGTCTAATTAATAGACATGTTGAGTTCTTCAGTTTCCTGAAAGACAACCTAGAATGTGATTCTGATGATGAGCTACTAGAAATAGTTGTCAGAGAACAATTAGGTAGCAAGAGTGTCTCATCCTTCACTACCTATGAACTTGACTACATGAGAATCATAGATAGATCGAAAGGATTACCGGGTAATCACCTATATCGGGCACAGTTCCCGACCAGAATCACTGAGCTTTTACACTGGAGATCTCTTTCTAGTATCATGAATTATGCTAATCTGAGGGGGGTACTCACTAGCAACACTATGGCTACGAGACCCTTGAGATACATAGATACTTACTGTAACATTGTGGAAATGTACAAAATGTACAACTATCAGGGAATGCTGGCATTCTTTCCAATCCTGAACAACAACCACACCTCAAGGTATCTATACAAAGTAATAACTGATATTACAGACCCTCAAATATTCTTCAGTCAATGGACTAGAATGCTACTGCTAGATAGAGACGTAAAAATCTCTCTTGGCATACAACCTAGATTAGCTCTGTCTTGTTCAAACATGTTCATACAGGAGATTGAACAACTCATGTTCGACGCCTCAGTTGTTGCAATAGGTGGCATAGGGCTGGACACAAGATTTCCAGATACCCTAGAAACTCAAATATCCGTCTTCATTAGCTTTCTGAAGATGGCCACCAAATATCAAAAAACGGTCAGACTGAACTGCACAGGTGCCCATAACCTGTGCATGCAGCTAATGCAACAACACCTACCAAACTGGCAGCTGATCCACTACTTAAACTTCAGTGGAACAATCGATGAGGCAAAGAGTTTTCTCTTGAAGTTCCCAAATAGTTTTTTGGGCATATCTGGTAATAGTGTAGAACCGAGCAAGACGGCGGAATCCATGATGAGGGCAATACCTATCACCAGACTGGTTCCTGGTTCCAATGCACCCTTCACTTCCCGTCCCACCCAAAATGCATCCCTGCCAACAGATGTTGGTGAGATAATCTACAGGGTATCGATCATAAAGGGAATGACTGTTCAAGAAGTGGCAAGGCAGTTCAGACACAACACAAGTCATTTGTACGGAATTTAAAAACTTAGTAAACAACCATGTAAATCATGTGCACTTCATGATAAGAGAGCTTTACTAATGGAAAACTGTCTCCATACTAATTGCACAATACTCGAACCGATGTATACCTAACAATCTGATGGTCTACTGTAATGTGTCAATGATTATTGATTTGTTGCCATATCTGTTATTGTCCACCATGCTATGTAGATGTTAAAGGAGTTATCTCTACCTATTACAAGTTCAAAGGCATCAAAATAATCTAGTCTATTTATATATCAAAACTTTAGTTAGTTAAAAATCTATAGCCCTGCGGGCAAAGACATAATTTTCTATGAGTTTATTTATATTTATTTATGTGCCAATTACCAGCAATGTTTATGGTTTTTGGTATAAGTTTATTTTTTATATTTAGATGTGCATTTTGGCACAACTCTCACTGTAATTCCACAAGTTCTGGTATGTTGAGACACATTGTATATATGTTGTTGTTTTGCATTATTTCATGTTTATTGTTTTGTCCAGCAGAATACCTGACAGATATTAATAATTTGTTTATCTACGGTTATTGTCATGTTATTTATTATCATAATTGCTCAATTCATGAGTAGTAGTAAAGGTTTATGTATTGTTTCCTCTAATACTAGAGGACTGCGTGACGCAAACAAGAGGGGAGATATGTGGCTATACTATAAACAACTTAATGCGGATATAATCTGTCTACAGGAGACTCACTTGACTGAGAGCGATCAGAAAACTTTAGCTCTGGAATGGAATATAGAATACCATCTGGGTGGTGTCTCAACAAACTCTCGTGGTGTTGCAATTCTTATTAAAAACTCTTTCGAATATAAAATTCTAAATTCATTTAAAGATAATGAAGGTAGAATACTCATATTAGAATTAGAAATAGCTAATCTAACCTCTATACTACTTGTTAACATATATGGCCCAAATAAGGATAGCCCTCTGTGGTATGATAAACTTTTTGATAAAATTGATGAATACAACTTAGATCATGTGATCATAGTAGGAGATTGGAATGTCGCCTTACAAAATAAAGATACTTATAACTATGCCTTTCAAAGGAATCTTGGTTCCCGAACTAAAATTAATAATTATATAGGCAAAAATAACTTTGTAGACATATGGAGAGAACAAAATAAAGAAAATAAACGCTTTACATGGGGATGTAAAAAACCCTTTAAAAGATCCAGATTGGATTATTTCTTAATATCAGACAACATTATGGCTCTTGCCCCTAAGGCAGAAATAGGTAATGCTTACAGAAGTGATCATAATCTAATTAAACTTTATTTTAAAATAGCTTTAAATCCTAGAGGTAAAGGATACTGGAAATTTAACAATAATCTGTTAAAATCACTTGAATATATAAACTTAATTAAGAATGTAATTAATCAGGCAAAGCATACTTATGCATCTAATCCACGTAATATAAACCAGATAAATAATGATAATGGAGAAAAACTAGAATTAAAAATACCTATCAATCTATTTATAAACACTCTGCTATGCCTAATAAGGGGCGAAACCATTAAATTTTCTAAAATTAAAGCTAGAGAATCAAGAGAACAAGAGGAAAAATTAATTACAGAAATAGAATTAGCGGAACAGATAATTGACAGTGACCCAGGTCACAATAACGATAAGATTACCCAACTTGACCAATTAAATAAGGAATTGACTAACTTACGTAATGAAAAATTGAAAGGCCATCAAATAAGATCAAGATTCCAACATCTTAAAGACTGGGAAAAGCCCTCTAAATATTTTCTTAACATGGAGAAGAAAAATTACATAAATAAAAATATAATAGAATTAAAAGACAGTAATAATAAAATAATTAAGGATTCTAATAAAATCCTAAAAGAACAGGCTTCTTTTTATGAAACACTTTTTAGTTCGAAGGGATGTAAAATGGAAGAGCACACCAGATATTCTCACTTTTTAAGTAATATTCCAACCATTGCAGAAGATGTCAAACTGAAAATTGACGCTGAAATTTCCTTAACAGAAATAGAGGACAGTATCAAAACTAGTAAGAACAATAAGGCCCCAGGACCTGATGGGTTCTCAAACGAATTCTTTAAAGTATTTTCTTACCAGCTTAAACATTGGATCCTCAGACTCTTTAAAGAGTCATTAGAATCTGAACAATTTCCTGATACAATTTTAGAAGGTATAATCACATGCATACCTAAAACTGGTAAGGAAAGAAATTTACTAAAAAACTGGCGTCCTCTTACTATGTTAAATTCCATCTATAAATTTTTTTCTTCAATAATGGCAAAGAGAATAAAATCTACTTTAAACAACATAATTAACCCTGATCAAACAGGTTTTATTTCAAATCGGTTCATTGGAGAAAATTCCAGACTTCTCTTCGACACTCTTTGCCATTGTGAAAACACAGATACCCCGGGTATGCTTATAATAGTGGACTATGCGAAAGCATTTGATACTATTGAGTGGAATTTTATTGATAAATGCTTGGGTATTTTTGGCTTTGGCCCTTTTATCAGAAAATCAGTTAAACTACTGCAGACAAATTCTTTCTCCAGAGTTGAGCAAAATGGTCATTTGTCAGATAAAATCCAACTGTCCAGAGGATGTAGACAGGGTGACCCCATATCTCCTTACTTGTTTGTCATATGCGCAGAAGTTTTATCTCATGTAATACGTGAGTGTGATGATATTAAAGGTATCAAAATTGGAGATACCGAAATTAAGCTGTCTCAGTATGCCGATGACACTACTCTTTTCCTAAACGGTGATAAAAAATCGTTAGAGATAGTCATGGACATACTGAGATGGTTTAATAAAATATCTGGTCTTGGTATAAATCGAGATAAAACCAAGGTTATTAAAATCGGGGCTTTAAGGGACAGGAGGATGAGTTGGGAAGGAAAATTTGGCCTTGAATGGACACACTCCTTTGTGGTCCTTGGGATCCATTATGATGTCAATAACTTGAGTGATACGACTGATACAAATTTGTATCTTAAAATTAATGACATAAAAAAACTGATAAGAACTTGGAGCAGTAGATCCTTAACTCCTTATGGTAAGGTAACCATTGTCAAATCACTTCTCCTCTCCAAAATCACTCACGTCCTCCTGTCCCTGCCGAGTCCCAGTGTAATTATGTTTAAAAATATTGAAAAATTGTTTTTTGATTTCATATGGAACAACAAACCAGCGAAGTTCAGCAAATCCATACTCGAAGCCGAAATTAAGAATGGTGGTCTGAAACTACATAATCTTAAGATTTTTGACCAAGCCTTAAAATTAGGTTGGCTAAAGCGATTTTCAACCTCTAATGGCAAATGGAAGATATTTTTGGAAATGGAAGAATTCCACAAAATATATACATTTGGAGTGGATTATGCTGAACGTATGCTGGATGTTATCCAAATTCCTTTTTGGGTGGATGTCCTAGGTAGCCTAAAAGCTCTATGGAAATGCCCTGTAATAACTGATGTTCACAATGTTTTCCTTTTTCCTTTATGGTATAATGATGTTCTTAGATTACCTCTTAAACCTGTGTGGTTCCAAAAAGGCATAAGTGTCATTGCAGATCTTATGGACGATAGCTGCTCATTAATGTCAATGGATGTCTTCCAAGACACTTATCATATCAAAACAAATTTTTTGGAATATGGAGGTATAATGTTGACTATTAAATATTTTATTGATAATCAGGAAGTCCCTGAATACAAACCAGTAAGACCAATTAACAGCCTTTTGAATATAATTTTGCATAAAGATCATAAAGGTGTTTCTAATTTATACAAATATATGTACCCCGCAAATTGTGATATCTTGGGTAATATCTGTACAAAATGGTATGACAAGGCGGGTTTGATTTTCACATCCCAAGAAATACGAAGCTCCTTTGTCAAAACTCACTGTATTATTGATGATATCTACCTAAAATATATACAGTTTCGTACTTTACATTACAGATTTTTTACTAATGACCTTTTGTTTAAAATAAAGATCAAAGACTCAGAAATGTGCTCCATGTGTCAACAGGTTAAAGACAGTAATAATATCACATGTTGGTGACTTGTATTAACGTGGTTCCCCTGTGGGAAAAAGTGGAGACCTGGATTAGAAACTTAGGAATGAAAGATTACCATCTCACAGATAGAAGAAAGATTATCGGTGACTTGGAAAACACTAGTCAGATAAACATCATAATCTTAAATACAAAAAAGACTATTTTCCAAAGTAAGTGTGATGGTTCTCTACCCACAATCTCACAGGTTAAACACAATGTTAAACAATGTTACCTACATGATAGATATAAAGCTGTAATATACAACAAAGAGTACTTGTTTGGCAAAAAATGGTCTTTATTTTCAAATACCTTACAATGACCATATTCACGTATGCTTTGTTAAGACAAATCATGTTAAAATCATGTTAAATATTATGTTTCTTTCCTTGTTTTTCTCTATTCATGTTACAAGTTTTCTAAATAACAGACAGCCGTACTGTAACCTGTTTATTGTTTGTTTTCTATATATGCAAAATTGAATAAAGATGATTTAAAAATAAAAAAACTTCATAAGCAAAACTGGTTTAATAGATATATGGAGGATCCAACACTTAGAAAGAAAAAGATTCACATGGAGATCAAATAAACCATGCCGGGCATCACGCCTGGACTATTTCTTAATTTCAGAAGACATTCTAGCCTTAAATCCACAATCAGATATTTTAAACGCATATAAAAGTGATCACAATATGATCAGCTTGACCATAACTAAATCTTCGCAAAAACGTGGAAAAGGACTTTGGAAGTTTAACAATGCTCTGCTAGAGAACCAGGATTTCTGTGACATGATTCGTTCGGAAATATTACTCATACAAGAAACCTATGCTCTCCCAATTTACGATCCGAATTTTGTTGCAATTGATAAGGGTGCTACCTTAGAAATTTCCATTACTTCCACACTGTTTCTTGAAACACTCTTATGTCAATTGAGAGGGAAAATTATCAAGTTCTCAAAGAACCTTAAAAAAAAGGAAACAGAAGTGGAAGAATCTCTCATCAAATCTATAAACATTCTACAAAAGGATATTGACTCCAATACGAATGATAATTTATCAAAAATTAATTCTCTGAGAGAACAAACTCTGCAACTGGAGAATTTGAGAGAAAAGAAAATTAAGGGAAGCATGATTCGTTCTAGAGCAGCGCTGATTGATAATTGGGAGAAGCCTTCTAAATATTTTCTAAATTTGGAAAAGAGAAATTATGTGAACAAGAACATTCCCTCCTTAAAGGATGGAAATGATCATGAGATATTTGACTCGGCAGAGATATTACTCCTTCAAAGGAATTTCTATGAAGATCTTTACTCCTCAAAAGAGACTATATCCATAAATGAATCGAAATATTCCTATCTTTTAGGTAACCTTCCAATCCTATCTGATTATGAAAAATTACTTTTGGAAGCTCCATATAGTCTGGAAGAACTTATAACTACTATTAGGAACAGCAAACTAAACAAAGCACCCGGTCCAGATGGGTATTCCAATGAACTTTTTAAATTTTTTATTAGCGAACTTCAGTTCTGGATCTTTAGGTACATCAATGAAGCAATAGACACTGGGCACTTATCAAAAATTGCCTTGGATGGTGTGATCACATGTATTCCGAAACAAGGGAAGCTCAGAAATGATTTAAAAAACTGGCGACCTTTGACTTTACTTAATTCAATATACAAATTTTTTTCCGCTATGGTAGCAAACAGACTTAAGCCGTGCTTACCGAAAATTATTAATGAAGATCAAACTGGCTTCATTTCGGGCCGCTTCATAGGCGAGAACACAAGAATGGTATACGACACCATAGATTATTGTTCTTCTCATTATAAGAAAGGATTATTGCTAAATCTTGATTTCTCCCAAGCATTCGATACGATCGAATGGCAATTTATCGCCGACGTCTTAAAACTTTTTAATTTCGGTGAATCATTTGCAAAAATGGTTCAATTATGTCAACTAAATTCAACTTCAAGAATTGAACAAAATGGCTATTTATCATCTCCAATTACTTTAGGTAGAGGTTGCCGGCAGGGTGATCCTCTCTCGCCTTATGTGTTCGTTTTGTGTGCGGAGATCCTGTCCCACATCATTAGGGAAAAGAGGGATATCAGGGGCATTGAGATACATGGTGAAGAGTCTAAGGTGTCGCAATATGCCGACGATACAACTCTTATGGTATCTGAGGACTTACAATCAATTATTAATATTATACGTGTTTTAAAATGGTTCAAGTCAGTATCAGGCCTTGACATTAACAAGGAAAAAACAAAAGTGGTCAAGCTTGGTGCCTCAAGAGACAACAACATACCCTGGCAGGGCAAATTCAGATTCAATTGGTCAGACAAATTTGAGATCTTGGGGATACATTTCGACATGAATAAATTAAATGAAATTACGGATTTAAATATTCAGAGGAAAATTGGGGAAATTCAAAAATTGATAAGAATCTGGAGCTCATGGAATTTAACCCCTTATGGGAAAGTTACTATAATAAAATCTCTCCTAATCTCCAAGATCACTCATATGTTGTTGTCTCTTCCGAGCCCAAGCTTGTTTTGTTTCAAAGACCTTAACAATTTATTCTCCAATTTCCTTTGGTGTGGTAAACCTCCTAAATGGAGGAAGGAGATTCTGGAAGGAGAAATTTACCATGGTGGCCTTAAGCTACCCAATCTTCCTTTATTTGATAAATCATTAAAACTTGGTTGGCTTAAGCGCTATCTTTCCTCAACGGGAAAATGGACCATCTATCCTAACGATTTTGAGTTATGGGAAGTTTTTACATTTGGTCCAGATATTATAGATAAATTGATAGAGTTAACTCCAAATAAATTTTGGAAAGATGTCTTATATAGTCTTGAATTTTTCTGGAAATCAGACGCCAAATTAAATAAAGACTTTATTAGAAACACTCCCATTTGGCTCAATTCAAGTTTTGCAATTCCGATTAACAAAAATTGGTTTAAAAACGGGGTATCTATCATTGCTGACTTTTTGTGTGACAATAATACTATTCTTCCGATGGATGACTTTGTGTGCAAATTCAATGTTAGAACAAACTTCTTGGACTATAACTATGTCACCAGTAAAATTAAGAGGTACATTGAGTGGCAGGAATTACCCTTATATTCTGAGGAACTGCCAAGAAATAGTTCACTCAATGTATTTCTTAATTTGACATCTAAGGGATCATCCCGCATGTACAGTCGAATGAAGGAATCTCATACTCATATACTTGACAATGCTGTAAACATCTGGACCAGAAAATTGGATGTCAACATCGAAAGTTTCTGCTTAAGCAAATCATTTCATTATCATCATTTAAATTATAAAGATACTTATTTAAAATATATTCAATTTCGCACACTCCATCATCGTTTCTACACCAACGAAAAATTATGTAAAATGGGCATAAAAAATTCTGACCAATGCAGCTTTTGCTTTAACAGCATTGATTCTGTGGAACATATGCTGATACAATGTCCTATTTCAAAGAATTTATGGGGGAGTGTGAGAGATTGAATTTAAGAACTAGGTATGCAGAACTATCAAATATCAGACTCCAAGATTATTGTTGGGGATTTAGCGAAAAATTATGTTTGCATTAACACTATACTTTTATTAACGAAAAAGGTTATTTATAATGCAATGAAGAAAGAACAGAAGCCTCATATAGCTCATGTTAAAAATGAGGTAAAAAAGTTTTATTATGAAGACAAGTATAGACAATATATAAAGGGCAAAGGTCGTTATTTTGATAAACAATACAACTTATTAAACAACTTTTATACAATATAGTATGTATTAGAAACACATTATCAAACCAAGGGTAATATATACCACCTCATACACTTCACTATTTGTACTGTACCGTATTTATTGACATGTGGATGGAGGAAAATAAAAAGGATTGAAAAATAAAAAAAGATAAAAATCAGTGCTTTCTATTCAACCCCTTGTCAAAACACACTCCCCACATCAAATAGCTCCCAAACCAAACAGTCTG